>LBLO01000573.1:0-21003 GCA_004354395.1 Chondrostereum purpureum | reverse complement strand
TTTCTATTGCATCCCAACCTATCCCTATTGGCAACACCGATATTGAACGTTGTACATTGTAGTACCTCGAAGAGGAGGCACGCGATCTCCTTAACCTTACTTGATATTTCTTCCCGGATGAGTACAGCGTTATTGTATTACCGGAGGATCGATATTTCTGGTCGCCGACTGCAGCTCAACTCAAACACAATTCGAACAGGAGGATCTGATGGAAACTGTGTATGGTCTGACGCGCTTCCAACACCAGTCACCCTCTGGAGCACAACTCATCCCGGTCATTTTCTCTGTTCATATGCAAGATGGGCGTTATCTCACYACAATTTGACACGCTTCTTGGACTTCGGGGCAGCTCTAGTTTACCTGGAGGCAAACAAGAAAAGCTTGGGCGTGGTCCCTGCTCTCAATCAAGAGGATCGACTAAGTAGATTAACGCCCTCCGTCGTCCAGATATGAGGCAACTTGAACGATCATTTAGCAGCTCCCTCTACTTCATTATGGCCAAGTAATTTTAATGATCATCTAAGATGTGTCTTTTTAACACTCATGGATTGACGATCTAAACATAATAGAGAGCGGCGCGCATCCAGTCTCTTCAGTCTTGACATATCCCTTCTTGTTGTGCGCGTCTTTGAACTTGAAACTGAGCAACACCTATGGAATGGACGGAATGAGATCCGCTCTCTGGTTCTCATAGGCGTCATGAAATTTGGTGTTGCGTTGTGGAGACTAGATTGTTTCATGGCGTAGCGCACGAATTCAGATGTTACCTGGCTGAAACAAAGAGGGCTATTATAGATTCGGTGTGGTTCAAAGTTATCTGAGGTATTGTGAACTTGCATTCTCCGATGACATTTGAGCTGTAGTCGTCAGAGCCTGATACTGGCAACCTGTAGGTGTCAACAACAGGTCTTTCGTTATGGTAATACAGTGGTGATATATAGGTATGCGGATCCGAGACATGATATAGACGAAATATAAGTGCATGATACAAGAATGCATGGTGTAGAGAGYAGAACCGGAAAGGGATGAAGTGCACCCTATATGAAATTATTTATCTCTTCCCTGATTTCCCTCCCTTGCATGACTTTGCCTTTCGTGCCTCTTTGCTTTTGATCCAGGACTCGAGTCCTTCCGCCTCGTACTTTTCTGTCAAAGTCTCCTGTTTAGTTTCCCATTCAGGGGTAGAGATCACGGCTTGAGCCGTTAGCGCATCCCTCATGTACCCTACTGTGAGAGGGGGGAGTTTCCCCACCAACACCTTTTGAGCGAGGTGGCATTTGTATAGGTGTTTTTTGCTCTTGAAGTTGGTGATTCGGCTGGCGTAGAATTTGTTCCTCGAATCCGTGCGTTGAACTACCCCACATCCACTGCAGCGTGAACAGAATGGAAGGCAAGTTCCTGTTATGATGAGGATGTTGTCATCCCATTTGATACGATTGGCCTCGTCGATTCTCCCCCAGGTGACGGTTGTGCGAGTAGGATTGGAGAATGAATGTTCAACATTGGTGATACTGGCCAGTGGTCTGCTGGTGGTAGNCAACGTTGGAGGCGTATTGGTCCCGGAGTCACTGTGAAAGCAGGATTGTCAGAATTGCCAAGAAGATCTTCGGATTCGGTGGGCACTCACGTCGAGTCCTCCACCTCATATTCGGTCGGGCCATTTTCTGTTGCCGCGGTTGGACC
The DNA here is from genome assembly GCA_004354395.1 of Chondrostereum purpureum. NCBI lineage: Eukaryota > Fungi > Basidiomycota > Agaricomycetes > Agaricales > Cyphellaceae > Chondrostereum > Chondrostereum purpureum. The sequence goes on along the minus strand of LBLO01000573.1, from coordinate 19,320 downwards.
GTCTGTATGTGCATTGCCACTGAACTCATATAAGACCGCAGCAAGCTAGAGAAAAATGGGCTTGAGCTCACCCAGGCCGCTCCTGTCCGAAGCCCATCTGGAGGAATCTTGTCTTGTAGTCCTCAAACATCTCACGGTAGTATAAATCGTATGGGTGGGCCGAATAGTTGCCACGCCTCCTGGGTATATCTCGGACGTCGTCATAGTCCGTCGTAGCAAATTTAGGCATGTYCTTAGAACGTTCAGYCGAGACAAGTTCGAGAGTAGGAGAAGAGGGGAAAGAAGAGATGAGGTTGGGACTGCCGAGACCCTACAGACAGAGATTTTTGTTTGGGTACTTATATGCCTTCGAGCATGGATACCCATTGCGTTCCAAAATGGGACGGACCGATCGTTTTGGCCCTTTTAGGAAACTTTCGGAGTTACGACACAAAGGGATCGGCCTTTCAGTCAACAATGGATGCCCACGGCCCAAAAGAAACGCCAGAATAAAGGGCTCAGGCTTATCTTCACTTCTAGAAGCAGTCAAAACAGTCATGAAATGGCCGCTTCCGAGGCCATAACTCTGCGCACTCCATCTGATTTTAAGGGRGTTGGCTATTTCTGGACCTTGGAATCCTGGATGCGTGTCCTCAGTGCGGTTGCAGATACCCAGCCATTCAGGCCCTCAATAGATGCCGGGTATTCCAATGGCGCTATGAGGTAACAGTGGACGTTGTACAAGTCCAAAACGGCTGTGTACGATTTGTACCTTTGGTCAATGAACACCAAGACCAGGCAAGTCTTCGAGGTCAAGGCTCACCAAACACTGCAGCCAACAGAAGAGACCCGAGCACATCAGGTTCAGCCCTGAAGCTTCTTGGATAGATTCATTACATTACTATGCATCTAAAGTTACACTGCGACTTCCCGTTTGAGATTAGCCACGATAAAAACAAGCCGAGGTTAGCACTCACAGTGGTGTGCAATAGATAACTATTCTCTAATAGTGATAACACGGATCCTTCCACGTACAACTTTAATCACTATCCTCTTCGTCTTCCTCGTACACCGTCGGTAACCTCTCATATGCATTCCTCCTCTTTTGATCCCTCCAACCTGCCCAGACACTCAGCGCAACGGCTATACACGCAGCCGTTATCGTAAAATATATGGCTCGTACGTAGCATCCCCTTCCTTCTAGACACTGCGTCGCATCGGACAAGATGACTTCACGTTTGTTTTCTGGCCGATCATGTGCATCGAGTATTCGTCCAAAGGCAAGGGAGAAGAGGTTGCTTCCCACTATGGGAGACATAGAGATGTAGCCCCAGTTTTCGGAGAAATGAGCTGCGATGTTATCAAGTAAGATTACGAGGCTGCCAGAGAAACGGAAGGAAAAGAGCATACCCAGGCCGAACCATTCTATACATACGTTCGGGAATACGACAAACACACTTCCGTACGAAACGCCCAACACCACACTGGCCTTCCACAAGTTTTCAATATCATCAACGCTGGCGGTGACCAATTGCGAGCAGAGAAACCCGAACGCGATGAGGGTATAGCAATACGACCGTGGCTTATGTAGCTTGTTCTTCACAAAGTCCGACAGAAAACCTGCGACGGTGAGATGAAGCTCGYCGTGTAGCGAACAAGAGTATTTACCACTGATGATACGCCCTGAGAAGTTCGATACACTGATAATTGAGACTTGCTTTGCTTGCCATGTTGCTGCTTCGACGGGGTCGTAGTCTGCATTGCCCTTGGCGAAGAGTGCCTGCGACATGGATCCGACGTTGTTGATGTCTATCGCAATTGGGGGATTAGCGGGGAGTGTGATCCACGGAGAAAGCGCACCAACACATCAAGCCGATACCGGAGACTACAGGGAACGGACATCAGATGCGGTTTGGTAGGACAAGAGGATGGTTGCATACGAAGCAAAAGGATCACGCAGGTCAACCAAAAGTCTGGGGTCATGAACAAAGCCATGCCGTAGACGTTGGGCCCACTATGTTTGCTCTCACGACTGATACTTCGTCCACCAAAAGCACGTTGGCGAGATGATGTTCTTGGAGGACTCAACTCAACGCTCGTCTGACCATTTGGGACGTAGTTTTCAGCAACTGTAGGGGATCGGTGATGTACATCTTCATCGTGGGAGAGAAGGTGCGTATGGCTATCATTGTCGTGATGAGTGACTACCACGGACTCGTCGACGAGTACTGATTCTGCGTCTACGTCGTTATCTTCTAGTGTGTGGGTCGAATGCTGCGGGCCTACTGGGATAACTCGAACTAGAAAGAATGCTGCAACTTGAGGAATCGCAGTGCCTAGAGACAGAGTGAGAAGGAAGGAGGAGGTATCTCCTGGGTATAGAAAGTGCGCGAGCGTTGAGAAGAAGAATGCGGATAGCCCAAAGCCTGATATAACGAAGCCTGTAGCAGTAGCTCTCTGTGAAGGGACTGGTTACTCTCCGTTCACGTCTAATACATCTCATAGAACTTACAGCGTGATCAGGAAACGTCTTCGCAGTCGCATTGACATCTGCGGCAAAACCAAAGTTTCCACCCGCGCCAGTTAGGAACCCACATATGAGCATCAGGACAAAATGGAATTGTGATATGGTAGTCTCTCCCTCAGAAAGGCCGGATTCGTAAAAGTGTCGAATCCCAGCATACCCAAGCAGGAGAGCAAAGAAGGATATGGCAAACAATCCTCGAGGACCCCGCGCATCAACAAGTCTTCCAGACACTGGACCGAGGAGATACATTCCCACTAGAAGAGACAGTAATCAGTACATTACGACGTGAACATCAAGAAACCAGTATAAAGGGTTTGCATCTCTATTAGAGATTGCAATGTGTCAACGGCAAACGCATTTTGAAGGGCGTATTGCCTCTCAAACAGCAGTCTATCGCTGAGCTTTCAATGGAACCCGAAACTTTGATATCCATCACTGGAACACTTGTGCCCGAAAAGATCTTACGTGAAGGCTTCACGAAATGGAATATGTGGTGAATATGGTAGTACCCGAGTGGAACTGGGGAGATTGCGCTGTGCAGTCAGCATCCGAGACATCGGTATGCACTCGCACAGTCGCTTCCGCCGTGGAAGTCCTTTCCGCAGTGGGGGTAGGGGNCACCTGAACAAGACAGAAAATCGGCGAGCNTCCCAAGAGGGAAGAGGAGATCAATTTGAAAACAGCAAACTCCGTTAGATGATGAAGACTGTTGTATAGCACCTACTATTTCCACTCAACGCAATGAGATTGAGTCTGGTATGATTTATATGAAGTCGAGAACCCAGTTGAGGAGCATATGCTTAATTGAATAAGGTCCCAATTGAGGTGCATGTTTCAATAGTTTCATACCTGAGAATACCTAGAGATATATCAATAAACATTGCGCGAGATACAGTAACATTGCTACGCACATAATTTGTCCCAGATCCTAGAGCTGAGACTGTCGCAGTGACTAGTGTTGCAATACGTGGAATGCTTATAATACCAGGAGGCGTTTCCTGCGAAGAAACCATGATGGAAGAGGCGAGTGTATGTCGTGGTAAACACGAAAGATGGGGAGCATGGCGATAACATTTGTGCGTGAGAACTCCAATCAGCGGAATTCATAACCTTCGGGCCGGCAGTTCAAAACGGTTGATCCGCGCCATATCCGTTGCTAATACCACGTGGTATGAACTGCCGTACTTGCAATTGAACATCGCGCAGTTTTTCTGTTGCTATCCCCTTGACCTGAGGCGCATTTCCTCTATGCCCTGCCCCACATTTCAATACAGTCAATAGCAAGTTTCCCATTTTTAGGTTGAACACCCATGACCCTTGGATTCCACCTTCTTCCACGCTTCGAACCCCATTTTCCCACAGCTCAGCCTCTGCCNTGTAAGCAGAACCTCTGAGAACGAGAAAAACAATACTTCCCCGTCTTCTCTTGAGCCTTTAGACTTCCTGCAATCACACAGCAACCCTGGATTTCGAGTACAAAGTTTAACACAAGGACAATCTAACTCACAGTCGGAACGTTCCAATTACCTCAGCGAGCGTCTAAWGGTAAGGTATAACCGTATAAGTAGGCCACCATACCCTGGAATCGAGCCTTCTGCAACTGAACCACCAACCAAAATGACTTGCCCCGGTATATACTGTAATTTCACTTTTCATTTTCAAGTCGTTGATCATCATTTTTAGTGGACTGCTGTACATTCGCACCCGATTTGACGATAGAGTCCTGCGACAAGCACATTCTTGGAGCGCATGCTGATTATTTGGCGGCCTTCAGTGATGCGTTTCCCGCCCCAAGCTCCGTGGTTAAAGATGAGGAACCAGTGAGGTTGACGGAGGATGCAGAAGTATTAGAGCTCCTGTTGAGGCTCTCTCATAGCAAGGTTGTATTTGACGCTAGATCTGTCCCAACTAAAACTCTTCTACGATTCGCGGAAGCCTCGAAGAAGTACCAAATCCCCAGAGCACTTGACATCTGTAACTTGATATTCGACTCGGAGTGAGTCGTCTACAATTTCCCCGTGAAAGCATTCGGTTAAGGCTTCAGCAAGGTCAATGTGCAAGGCCTCTCCACTAGAAACGTTGTGCTATGGACTACAGCAGCAGCAGACGGGCATCATCCAAAAGGTGGTACCTTATACGTTGCACTCTAGTCTGGATGACGTCCAGGAGATACTTCCGATGGGTGATTGCTTCAAATGGGTGAGCCGCACGCCTGTTCAAATTGGTGGAGAACTCAGGACAGCCTAGATCAAATACCGCGAACGTCTAATGAAACTCTCTCTTCCCGCGAGTCCTTTCTGGAAGGCGTTGAAGCCTTCTTCCCATTTCTCCTTACACAATAACGGGCTTCATAATGCATATAAAGGATGGAGAACCTGTGAGGCTAATGCCAGCCAATTCGAGCAGAAGGTGATGAATAAAATCGCCTCGGACAAGTCTCGCCTTCTCCGTACCCTGCAAGATTTCACCAACGCATATGAGATGAATGTCTCTATCATGACAAGATGCACTGACTGCCGAGCAATCGCAGAGTTGTGGAAAGACAATTCCACAAAGATATGGAATGCAGGATATGCCGAGGCGCTAGATAATCTTGTTTAACAACTCTTTGTACCTTCCNTGACGTGTCTTCAATAATGCAGAACTGAATTGTGATTTGCAGCGCGGCTCTTTGAGTGTATTTTTGATACCAGAAAGGAAGTACGCAAACACCTTTCTGTATCTTGTGGTTCTGAGCCACTGAGCCACTGGCCACCCATCTTCCCAAGGTCTCCGCTTTGATGGCAACGCCACCCATTCCGATGTTATACAAAGCAACGGTAAGGCCCGMGCGTTGTTCACTTGTCTCCTTCMCCNACCACCATCGACTTGCCACTCTGAAAGTCCCCTTATTTYRCGTCCAGCTTGAAAACCCAGKGARCRTCATTATCACTATGCCCAAGCATATCAAYAAATACGCCACTAATGGCTCAGAATCATCGAGGAGTGTGCCAGCCTCTTACCAACTATACGATGCYTACATGGATGCCATGTATCAGGGATACAAGAACGAGTTCTTGAGGATGGGATTCGGTCAGGAGCCCAAAGAGTGCGTTCTCCGGGACATCATTCCATTCAATGCTGCCACTCATATTCCCTGTAGAGAAGAGCAGCCTCAGATCATAGTACCACCTCGCGCAGAAGAGGATTATGTACTGGAAGATTCGGATTCCGAGTCAGTGTTATGATTCCTCTTTCCTTTGAGTGGTGCACTAATCTATACGTATCACCACTCAGCGAGGAGGGCACGATGTCTTTTTCAACCAGCTACCTCGAGCGTCGTCGTATTTCCAGCGTGGAGTCAGTCGAAGTACTCGATATAGACAACGATTACCGCTGGTCGGATCCCTTGTCGCTGACCGAAGTCACATGGGAGACCGACGACGAGAAGAAACGCCGCAAATGGGAGAACTCTCCTCTCATAGTGAAAGGCACTTGTTTTCCGTTCTCTGTCAGATGCGGTGGTTGTGGCCAAGTAATCCGAGGATCGTATCGCTCCAAGTTCACGTACACCCAGCTCAGTGAAAGTACATCGTCCACACATTCCAAGAAATGCAATCACTTGTGGAAGGTTATGGGAGGAATGCTGCCGGCATTGAAACTAGGCGAAATTCGCAAGAAGAGGTCCGACGACGTTATGCCCGCAACAGTTCAGTGGGAGGAGAAACAGCAGAAGCTGAAAGATTTGTACGAGGAGGAAGGTGTGATTGGTTGGTATGATTGGAAAGCCAGTGGTCCAATGAAGGAGGACACGCCGCCCCGTTGATCTTCATTTGAGTGTTAGAGTGTTAACCTCCGTAGCCGAAGTTGCGAAATATTATTGTATGCTATACACCATCCTATCAAAAGCTTTATTTCACATTTAGATAAGAGAAAGGAACTGAACTTATGAAACTTAAGAGCAACTGCTAAAATAGCGCAGCGCGAAACGGTGAGTCAAGGCAGTAGCGGGAGGATATTTTGTCTAATATCTACCTACCCAGAGGTCGCCGTGCTATATTGAACCCCAAAAAATTGTTGATACTTACTTCTGAAACATTCGGTTCAACAAGTCAGACGACTCCACAGGACTCCACATGCCCAGCCTCCAAATGCGGCGGTGACAATATGGAGAGGTTTTAGAGTGGGAAGCATACGGGAATCGACGTCCTCGCATAGTCGTGAATCCTTAGAGCACGACTGAAGTGCTCAATACATCGAGGAAGCACACACAACGAATCCGGTTTCGAAAAAANTGATGCATAGAGTATCGTTATTACCGAACACAACACAACAAAAAACTGAAGCAGGGCGAAACAGAAGAGGGGATTATAATCGTACAGGAATCGTCACATCTCAAAGAAAAAACATAATAATAAACCTCGAGACCTAATCGTGTTTGAACGCGCCCAATGGAAGTCTGACGATGGCTTTTTTCTCTGCTGCTAGGAGCTCAGCCATGCCAATGTAGTACGCGACGAGTGCGGTGGCAATTCCGAGTCCTCCACCAGCTTGTGTGAGGCTGTAGAGATCGGGATTAGGAATGTTGTCACCGAGAGGAGGAGAGAAAGGTCTTACTTGGTGTTACCAGAGAAGTCTGCACATCCGAGCATGAGGAAAGTAAYACTGAGGAGACCGAAGAGGGTGATGAACGCGATGCTCTTTCGTAAGGCGGTGATGCTACAGATACCTGGTTAACTGAGGGCAGGTGACGACTATGAGGGGAACGTACAAGAAGAGGGTGGTGACGATGAACCAGGCCATGAGGTAGATACCTACGGCGGAGCGCTCCTCAGACCCAGAGGTGTAGGCTTCAGCAATTCCAGAGCCGGGAATATGGATGGTGGCATATGACATCCAGAACGCGCCGTACGAAGTGAACGCTGCGAAGGTTGATAGTCAGTTATCGCCGTGACCAAAGGTACCCATGTAGACCAGCAGGGGATTTCAAAGGACGAGCTCCTCACTGAGACGAGGCAAATCAAGACCGGCAAAAGATAGGGTATGGAGAAGGTGACAACACACGCTGATGCGAATGCCGAGCACCGACAGATGGATAAGAAGAGGAACCCAGAAGCTCCACCATCCAACATCCTGCTTATCCACAATGACAAATATTTTGTCCACCCAACATAAATGAAAGAACAACAGAGAGACCAGACGAGAGCGGCCGCAGCGTCGACCTCGGGGGGTCGCGCCCTTGAAAATCAAAATGAAATTCAAATCGGCTAATCCGAATTTGTCCGATCTGGGGGCAAGTGTGGGGTAGNCGTCGGACGAAATGTAAAATTGATGACGAGGCGCTAGCGAGAATAACAAGAGACGATGAAGAGGATCTATCACTCACCGGTAGCACCAAATGTATTGCCCTTGGGGAACTCCCACATGCCAGCCAAAAGCTGGGCAAGGCCACCACAGAAGACGGCCATTCCAACGACAATGTTAGGGGTGTGGATGTCACGGACGTTGGCGTTGTACATGGACAAAATGAACGTCGTCGATGCGAAACTGAACAATCCCAACGTCGCAGGGTTCGCGATGTGGNCACCGGGAATCCGGGGAGGGAATGCCGTCGAGGGGTGGTTGGCATGGACTGGCGAGGACGAGCCNTTCTCGATATCATGGTGGTTCGACGACATTTTGGTGGATGAACTGAGCGAAAAGCTGGGAAGAGCAAAGGCACTTGGATGAGGGAAAGGTCCGAAGCTGATGGGAACATAGCGGGGGCGACTGACTTTATAAGAGCAAAGGTTATGTAACCCTTGGCTGGACTACTTCTTTTCCTTCGGTTGATCGGCCCTCCGTCTATTTGGGGTTACCGCCCCTTTCCAAAATATTTCTTGTTTTTCCGTTTCCGCACATCCACACGCGTTCCAGCCATAATCCAGTGCAGAACTCGGGCGCTCTAGCATGAGAGTAGACTGGTGAGGTTTTCAAGGTGAAAAGAATTAGGGCTCAAATACAAATCGATAATCAACATGAATACGCGCCTTCAGAAGTAGTCAGAACTTCGCATAATCAAAATCAACCAAAATCAGCCGATTTCCATATTGAGTCTTTTATCCGTGGGTCAGATGATGGACGACTGATGTCCTCCTGACCGCCTCCCTCCGTATAAACATCTGAGATCCATCCACTCAGCAGCCGTTACTTTGACATCAACATGGATCGTTGAATATGTCTCAGTCGGGAGCAATATGTAAAGTGGTAGGATGCCTATCGAGAGGCATGTCGAGTCGGGCAGGCACAATGTACATCCACACACAACGAAACGCCCACAACCTTGCGAACAAACCGAAGCTCCAAACCCTGGAGAAAAAGCCAAGAAGGAACGTCTAATTTACCCCAGAGATCAGCTGAACTGGGGAATCAAAGAGACAAGACATACCGAGCCCACTGTGTGGTCTTCCGCCCCTCCGACGACGCGCNGTCGAATCAAAGCGACGGGATTCCACTCTTGCCATGGACTTGCGCCGACGCTAGAAAATCTCTATTCACGTCGTAGTATATTCCTTTAATTCGAAAGACGGCTGGAACGCGAATACGACGACATCTCACCTGTCGACCGAACATAACCTCTCCATTACACAGTCTCACTGCTCACATCGTCCAACTCGGTCATCTCGCATTGTCTTCCATCCATCAGCATCTCCACGTAAAGCACCGTTGTGCGCAGGAACACCCGCTCTAGAAGATCTTCGTTCCTCCTTCCCCACATTCCTCCAAGGTCAGCTGGTATCTTCTGGGGAAAAGCTATACACCCACACGAAACACTCCCAAGAAAATCATTCGGCTCTCCGATCTCCATTTTGTGGTTTCTCTTGCGTAAGTGGTGGTGCTAGCATACGCCACAATACTTTCGATTGTCCCGTTCCACCTTGGTATGCAACACGATTGCTTTAGTTTTCCGGAAGGTTCGAATTTCGCGCACCCGTTACAGGAACACTTTCTCCTGACTCTAGACCAGCTTCTCGAAGGAGGGAAGATTACCTCTTCTACGACCCCACCATCAGCTGAACTGGGAACCAAGAAAACATCGAGGGCTTCCGCGAACTGAACGGGGTTCTTGCTGGATGAGTACTACATTCATTGAACATCCACAAGGTTCTGGTGTAATCATTGAAGCACAACTATAATTAGGATAGTAGACCTAGTAGGAACGTGTTAGCATAACTATCAAAAGGAAGATAAGGAGTACCCTAGAGTAGTCGGTATACTTTTTGTGGTTTCCTGAACATTAGAACCTCATTCTAGCCAAGCATTTACATGATATCAACCAACCCTGAACAGGAAGGTACTGACTTAGATTTCCGATTCTGCAAGATCTTTCGTTTGATGCCCAGTTTATTGTGCACGTTCGGTGCATCTTGTTGGTCCGAGTCCTCCATTGGTTCAAGTTGTTTCTTCACCCCATCTACTAAAGAACTGTGTTTGGAAAAGTTGGAAAACTGAGCAGACATAGACACTCTCTAAGTCAGCGTCACATCAAGACTGAAAATCGAAACAATCACGAAAATCCCTGTTGCTACATTATAATGTAAGAGATCAACAGCTTCATACGGCCGCGTAACTGGAACTTACCGCAAATACTTCCAAGACGATGCTAAAGACGAGCACGACGCAGTCTCCAGACCAGAGCACCTGACAATGAAGACGATGAGGTGAGGGTTACAAGCATCTTGGCCTTCCTCCTCACGTCCACCAATTAGAGTTTTCAGAGATGAGAGCAAACTCGATACCTCTTGAAATGGAAGGAAAAGATGGGTATATCATTATGCAGGGTCGGCGCTCACTGATTGGGTTTTGCGGATGTCTGCCACTTTAGAGCTACCGTTACCCACAAAGATTGTCAAATAGAATCTATGTTCTTCTAAAATGCTCCTCATTTCCTTAATATGCGCGTTGAAACTGCTAAAATATATTTTGCTCACGGTGGTGTGGAAAGAAGATTGGTTCTGACTCAGCGACGCCGCAGGATGAATGAACACGATCACGTGCCAGCGTTCAACGTTCAACCGATGTATTATGAAAGTAATCCTGGATTGTTAGGCTCCCTTCTTACACGAAAATTGAAATCTACAGAGTTAAAAAAAGTTAAACCGTTGGAAGCGATGAGTCCGGTGGCGTCGAACATCTCACTCACTTATTTTGCGGCTTGCGAGATGACTGGTATAAAGTAAGTCGGGCAGTCTTCGTATAGGGCATAAATGCATAATTATTGATGTATCATAATGGGCATATAAGAAACATTATCCAAGACTCAGTCGATCTCCTTTTACACTAGGGGCTTCAGTCACGACGACTGTGGATTTGGTTGCTATTTTTTCCTGCCTCCATGAATAGGAGGGGGTGGGATGATTCCTTCGGCGACACCTTTAACAATTTTCTAACGGGTACTCGGAATTATTACCACTCACCTCACGCTGGAATTCTTCGGCGATCTGGCTGCTCGCCATTTCACTGGCATGACGCGCGAGCAAACATTTCTTCAAGTCAAGCGCCGATGGGTATCCCTTTGATAAGGCAACAATGCAATCAGTTCGAACCATGATCATGACACACAAGTTGGCTCACCTCTGGCCACGCTGCTGCTATCTCTTCAGCGTCGCGGGCAATGGCTGCCCTGGTCCTTTCTTGTTCCTAATGTTTTTATTTCAGGTCAGATAAACAATCTGGACAGTGCGAAGAGATGAAGTTTACCATGGGAGTAGGAAGTGATGCAAAGCCTCTGTCAAGAATGCCATAATCCGCAAGTGTCTGACGCCTTTCTGTTCTGTCTCGCGCACTCGGACCAGGACCGCCGGGAATAGGCCAGTACTCGACAGCTCCCTGAACTGGGGGTCTACACACAGGACATATCAGGGAATGAGCACCAAGAAGGGGTGATTAGACTTACGAGGGCCCAGGGTGGCCACTGGCTGGCGCATACCCGCTACGTTGTCCTGAAGTATGTGCCCAACCTGCGGGGTTCTCTAGTACTCCCGGGGGAGCAAAGTGACCTGTATGGCCTGGTCTAGATGGGCTGAGGTGCTGCCCACGCATTTCTGGAGGGGGTGGGTAGCGTTGTACTGTCCTGTTGGTGTACCATGTTGGTAACTGTGATAGCAACTTCAAAAAGAACCAACATACACGACATAGCCCGGAATGAGTCCAAAGTCCACAATATCCTCCTCCTCCTGTATGCAACCTTCACGCGTCCCAGTCATATGCGCATCGTACGGGTACTGTGCCGCCGCGGCTCTATTGCTTCTCTCAGAACGAGAAGAGCTAGGGTTGTTGGTGGTGTGTTTGGGCATTGTGGTTGAGTTCGGGGATTTCTTCGGTGACGAACTTCGAGGTAAAGTTGGTGGTGGACGAGAAGAGTATGAGTGGGCTTCGGGGGGGCACACCCTTGCTTTATATAGATCTGGAGGAAGTGACTATTGTCACGTCGCCGTGATGGGGATGATATCAGTACGGCCTGTTTAGGAAATTATGTCAACAAAGGTAAGCCGGACAATGGGAGGAAAAAGACCGCCATCGAGTATGACATAACAGTTTGATAACGCATGGCCGAAATCGGAAGAATGGATTCACCCACAGGTGTAGACCATTGCCTTTTTAGTCAAACAATAGCTCCTCGCAGGGTCTTATTAGTCCCATTCTCGGCGCTTCGTGAGTGTGACGTTCAATACCATTGAAATCGAACGTCTATGTCCTGTCACCTCTTTTCCACACACCAAATATCCTTAGGTGCCCACAGATCTCATGGAGTTCATCGATGGACAGAGTGGATCTGGCAACGTTTACTACAGGTAGGCATAGAGGAGGTTCTCCCGAGTTGGGATTGGGTAGGGGTATGGTTTCGGTTGTGATGCACGCGCTCAAAGGGACCAATGGATACAACCTCGGTACCTCTGTGCAAAGTGAAAAAACCGTTAGAGGAGCTAAGAGATCTCTGAGGCGTGGTGCATACCATTTACGAATGCCCCCAAGTATTTCATGTCCCTGATATCTTCACATGACAGTCGGTGAGAAGATCTAACAAGCTTGAGGATCTCGTCGTGGAGAGGATACCAGAATGTTTCGTGACACAAACTCAACGGCTTCCTAGATACCTACGCATCTAGATATCCCTGGAAGGATGGTTCCTTTCCATGACATTATCATTCAATCTGAGGAGAGATTTCAAGTGCACAGGAATTCGTAGACTGCGAACGGACGTAGGATTTAGAAGGGATGTATTTAGAGTATCGTCCCATTCTATGACATCCTAGACATTGACAAATTATAGGATTGGGAAACCAGTCCCAGGACACTCACCAATCCTGTGGCAACCGGTCGTCGAGTGCATGGCAAGTCCCCGCTTGAGATTTTTCCATCACAGTGGACGACGTAGCACTAGGGATATAATCTATAACCCAACATGTCTCTGCGTACTCGGACTTTGGAAGCCAAACAGAGAATCAAGTCGATTGGGAGGAAGGGAATGGACGGATAATGACAGCGGGGAAGATCTTGAGCAACGAATCCATTCARATGGGGATGAAGACAATGCAATATACATCTTACTCCATAGCGATGTAGTAGATATCGAGACTCCCCTCCAAAGCCTACATACCTGACCCAGAAGTATGGGCTCTTCACCAGGGTCAACAAGTGCGCTATGGCTTGTGGAAAGACATCGGAGGAATATCTCCTCTAGAATATCCCGAGGTGTGTCTCCAAAGGGGAACAGGGTCGTTACTGGTATGAATACGATTCTTCTCTGAGGTAACCTGCCCATGGTAACAGCTCGTGCATTCTACAAAGTTCTGCTACCACGAATCACGATGTCATTACACTTCTTGGGACTTTCTCGTTGTGGAGTAGCAGTTAGAGGAATGTTGTTGCTAATTGAGAGGTCTGGGTTGTCCGGAGTCATTACTCTGAGGGTGAAGAAGTGTCGCCCAACGGTGGATGCTGATCGGTAAGAATGCTACTGAAGGTTGGACGGCCCGGTCACTTTTAAAGAGGTTTGATTCCCACGGTTACTTAAGTTCGACCTCCAAGTATCCAATCTGCTTCTGCATTTGCCCACTGCTAAGGCTGGGCTCTGGGAATATCACAATAGAAAATCCCCGCTCAAAGAGGGCATATCTCAAGTGTTTTGCACGGAATTTGCCCCATGGTTGGAACCCCGTATGTTCAATGCCAAATCAAATTGTACTAAGTACTAGGTATTCACCCGACTGTCTTCAGATGCTTTCCTGATACCTTTTATGATACCTTTCAACCTTCTGCTTTTGACGCAGTTTTTCCAACAGCGTAGATGTGTTTTCGTTCTCGCCACGCATCTTCAGTACTTGTAGCATTGAAGCTCCTCCTCCTGCTTGTTTACCAGCCGCCTAAAAACCTCGAAAATCAATTGCCATTTGGTCAGAAGCCTCTGCGAATGATCGATATTCGATACCAGGAAGTTCTCCGTCKACGGCTTCCCGACCGCTGCCAAAGTTCCGGATACGAGCGCTCAAGATTACACTACAATTGTTGCGTACACAACAGTAACACACCAATGCCCCCTGTGGCGGCGTACGTTAATTATACGGTTCTGTAGAGCCGAGGCCCCCTCTGGCCCCTTCCCATCTAATTACCCTACAACATCGCAGTCATCGGGACCCCGCATTCTCGATCAACGGTCATGGGATGCGGGGAAAGGAAGGTCGTGCGACCTCTCCTGTTACTCTGTGTCTCACCTACGAGCGGGCGTATATATTCTAGGCCCCTTCATCTTTGTCTATTTTCTCTCGGACGAAACGCGAAGCATGGCGACCTCTGCATCTTCCAACGATATCGAGAAAGGATCCTATCATCATGAACACGACCACCAACATCACGAACGTATGATTACACTGACCCCGCAAGAATATGAACGCCTGTTTCTTCAGCCCAAACTCTCTGCTGTACCTGCGCCAAAGTTCGGAAATCCAACACCGCTGGCGATCATCTCTCATTTATTGGTGTTGACGCCCACTGCGTGTTATCTCATGCAATGGGGAGGAGCAGGTCCAACAAGTTTGCAGAGTCTCGTCGGCGGCTACTACATGGTCGGGGGGATTGGTCTTGTTCTGGCTGGTATCGGGGAATGGGTACGCTCTACATTCCTTCTAACCGAGGAATTCACGCGTACTGACCCGTTCATGGTTAGATTCTAGGGAATACATTCCCGTTCGTAGTCTTCGTCACGTTCGGGGGCTTCTGGTACGTGCTTCAACCCTCGTGATGACTTTTCCTCGAAAACCTGACCACTGCACAGGCTATCACTGGCTACGATCCAAGACCCCATGCACGCTATACCTTCCACATCCGTGGAATACAACAAGGGTCTCATGTTCTACTTTGCATTTTGGTCTATCGCGTGTTTAGTCTACATGTTGGCCGCAACGCGGACAAATATAATATTTGTCGTATGTCATTTTTGTCACCACTCTACGGATTCCAATCTAAGGACACTCTCAGTGGATCTTCTTCACCCTTTTCGGCACGTTCGTCTTTCTCACTGCTGCTTACGCAAAAATTGGGGATGGCGACCTCACGTTGGCTCTAACACTCTGTATGTTCCATGTCTTCCTCCTGGTCGCCGTGGATTTATCCTGACCTGTTGTCGCAGTAAAAGTCTCTGGCGCGTTTGCTTGGGCGTGTATTGTCTCCGCTTGGTACCTCATACTCTCCCTCATGTTTGCAGCGGTGGAAATGCCGTTCGTGTTGCCTGTGGGCGACCTTGGTAGGTTCTGGCGCAAGACCGAGAAGGCAGATTGAAAGTTGTATTGTCTCCATTTTTCCTTGTGGCATAAAGTCTTGCTATCATCTTTGGTTTCCTTGTATAATTTGGATGTAATTCGATTCATCATGGAACTCAATTTCAATTAGGATACCTGTTTCGCCTCCCTAACAAGATTTGCCAATTCTACAAAGGAATGAACGACCAAATCTACAGCTTCATCCTTCGTAGCTTTCTCTTCGTCCTTTTCGAGACTATCGTCTTCCCAACTCTCCCCAGGTCGGGGGATGAATATCGTCTTGATGCCGAGCTTGGATGCAGCTTGAAGGTCATGGATGTGTGCTGCCACCATGACGGCTTTGTGTGGCGTCTCAGCGAGTGACAGGTTATGAAGGGCGCCTTTGTATGTGTCAGGATGCCTGGTAGGAATAGAGGTCAAGGATAGAAGAGGGGTTAGAGGCGAAGCATACGGTTTGTATGAACTAAACAACGAAGAGGAAAAGACCGCATCCCAAGGAAGATCAGCATATTTTGCCTGGGGATTTCATGGTTAGAGAGAAAACACGCAATAGCAAGGAGTCAAAAACATACCATGTCAACTAGGAGACGGATGTTTCCATTAGATAGCGTGGCAAGTATGACATGTTTCTTTAGCGCGTGTAAGCCTTCTACGACGTCGGGCCATCCTATATCACAGTGAACAAGTGAACACGAGAAAAATGGGCATGGCCTACCATTCAGTCTGTGCCAAACTAGGTTCAGGTTCGCCCGTGCAGTTCCGTCGAGTTTGAATCCAAGTTCTTCCCAAGGTGAAGACGAGAGCATGCTATCTAGGATCTGCTGGGGAGTCAGGGGCGAGATCTGAAGGATAAGATACTAAAGCACCTGCCTCCCGGTGCATCACATCAACGCTGGATGGGCCTTCACCTCCTTTCGCAACCCGAAGCCTTAAGAGTCGATGATCAATAGGTCGTTCGGTACCTAGAAGACAAGAGACACACATACGTAGTGTCAAGGTATCCTTGTCGCCATTGGGCTGCGAATGCGTGCCAGTCATGCTTCCCTGATATACTGGTCAGCACAACAGAAGTGAAGCACCAGCACTCTTGCCTGAAGGAATCTCCAACGCCTTCTCCAGCTCCTCTAACTCCCGAACAACCGATCCTCTCCAGTCCACTACCGTTCCAAAAACGTCAAAAACGAGTGCCTCAACTTGCTTGAAATCTATGACCGTCATTGGTGGTTCAGGATCAAGTTGTCTGGCGCAATCATCTCACAAAGATAGCGAGCACCCCATGACTTGGGGATCGCGTCATAGTTGACCCCCGTGAACGCGATTGGCTCCAGAGATGTCGGTGCGGTCGTTGAACTCATTGCCAGAGCAATAGCTGGGAAAAAAGGAATGTGTCTGTATTGGAAATACAAAGTCCTGTGTCCGTACAAATGTCCAAACTAAAATAACAAATAAATCTGCGCGAGAGCGTCAGGACAAGGTGTGAAAGCTATGTCAAAGAGTGTACTCACAGAGGAAGTTAAATATTGTGAAGGAGGACTGGGATCCTAAGCACCTAGGCAAGGTCTCCAACGCTATCCACAATAGACTGAATACTACCAGCATTGACAGCTTCGGTTCCAAGAGTGTCTGGAAATGTAGACGTTAGCATGAGCACTAAGCTGAAGAGAAGGCGGACAGACTTAGAGGGAGAGTGTTTCCAAGATCAACGAGGTCTACCGGAATGGCACGGGGGGTCAAGTCGCTCAAATCCACGAGGGTACCGACATTGATGGAGACATCCTCGTCGAAGAGATCAACAACATCGCGGGCGCCCAAGGCAATGACTGGTGCCTCGATGAGAGGTCCCAGCTTAAGAGGCATATCCCCGTCGACGACATCGCGAGGTGTCAGGTCTAGAAGTGATCCTACATTGATAGGCACGTCTCCGTCGAATAGATCAACGACATCGGGGACAGGAGCACGAGGAGTCAGACGACCCAAAGTGATGAGTGGGGCGCTGATGAGAGGGCCAAGTTGGAGTGGCATGTCCCCGTCGATAACGTCAGGGATGGGGGCGGCATAGTTAAAACCCACTAATCCAAGGGTGATAAACAGGACTGCGAAGATGAGAGAAAACATCTTCGGATGGAGGCAAAGAATGTGAAGGGGCAAAAACGATTGCTGTAAAAGAGAGTGGAAGCTGTTACAAGCTGACGCTGCATCCACGAGAAGAATCTCTTTTTATACACCCACGGATTTCACTGCAAGGTCCGCCGTTGAACGTAGAGAGAGTCCAGGCAATGCTCTGAACAGTGCTCCTCGGACCTCCTTTGTGCAAGTAACTCCGAGTATCTGACTGACACTCTTGACCTGCACTCCATCATTAGGACGCCGTCTTCTTGGCTAGTCTGTGAAGTGTTCCGCGTGCATAAGAGACGGGTACTGAGCATGTGGGATGCCTCCTACGATTCGACTTTAGTTCCGAGTTGCGACTAACAACTTAGATAAATAAGAATCATTGCGTTGAATTATTTGTCCAAGTGAAGTTGCCTAAGGACTTTCCTCCTGTGGTCGCAAGATAGCCTCTTTATATAGTTTATGTCCTCTTTTAGGGTTCCTTGATGTTCGCATTGTATGATATGAGCCTGTAAACCTTCTGCAACATCACCATAGATTCCGAGTGAATTCCCAGAGCTAAGGACAACCGTCTCAAACTTTCGGAAGCGGTGATCGGGCAGCGCTTTGATACGTAGAGGTAACGTAGAACTTGGCTGATATATGTTAGTGCGGGAATAAATAACGAAGTAAACGGAGACTTGTTCTGACATACCTCGATAGATTTCCGCGACCCATGGACCAGCAATTGGCAGATATCATCGTGAAGATATTTGAGAGCTGTAGTGGTTGCAGTTAAAAAGATCCGTCAGGTAGAGACCGTCTAAAGGTCTCACTGAAGTACTGGTTACGGAACCTCCAAGTTTATGCATTTCTGTACAACTCTCGCGTTCTGGAGGGCCGTCTCTCCATTTTCTTCTCCATTTCAGATATCAGAGTATTAAAGTAGGGACTAATACAGTACCATCTGAGTGATAAAGCAGATGGATGGTTTCGGCCGACTGGGATGAGGAATTCCAAGAAGGGCGGTGGTGAAGGGCAGGGAAATCGACATGTACAGCCACGACAAGGCCGACGGCTAATCCTTACCTCGGACTCCTTCATTTGTGGCGGTTCACACATCTAGAGCAGTAGATGTGGTATGAAATGAGCTGGAAACACAAAAAGAAAACTACCATTCCCAAAATTTGGAGCCTCTAGCACCTACATAAATTCCTTGACCGCCTTTTTAATCAAGTCATTCCATTTCTCTTTGGATTTAACTCTCCAATAGTTAGCGGCCCTGGTACAGTCCGCACATTGCCCNAGCCGGTTCTCCTCACTGGAGAAAGCAGAGTCGAAAATCTGCCAAGTGACAACTCCACCGCAAATTCTTCCCATGACATATCTTTCGACCTCCCAGAAAGGAGGAGGTGAGATTGAGCAAGAGTCGTGTACATTTTCCATGAGATTCCCTCTCTTACTTATCCACGTAGTGCCAATGGCTGCTGTTTTGGGTTTCCATAGTTCGTTGAAGGAGSGAATAAAGTGCTCGCGGAACTTGACCTTCATCAAATCCAAACATCAGCATCAAATGCCAATCCCAAAAGCAGCCTATTCGACTCGCCCATTGTAGGAGTATTGCTGAGGGAAACACCCTTTCCACAGAATCCAATGGCATAGTAATCGTCAGAGGTGCGCTGACTTCAATTATGTCGGATTTCTTGTGTGTAACTATGCTGGTCAGAATGACCAAAAAATAAATGGGGTCCCAAACTTATAAAGAGCATGATTTCTTCGAAAATTGACTTGCGCGACTTATAGCTAAAGTACATACCTTTCCGAGACTTATAAGAAAGAAAACGAGCCTCGGGGATACCGGTCAGACTCGACCCCACGTAAATAACTACCATTTCAAGGTAAATCTAAGCAGATACAAACAAAGTGTCAGCAGGAACCGATGATGCG
>LBLO01000572.1:0-11619 GCA_004354395.1 Chondrostereum purpureum | reverse complement strand
CMSAGAWTTTGGTAGGGCAGATGAGGAAGAGGGCGCGTTGTTGAGGGCGACCTGAAGTTCAGGGATAGCACGCAGGGTTTGAACGGTGGCGTTCATGTAACAAGTGTTCCCAAGACTAAATCCTTGCATATTAGCCATAGTCCAAAGGGAAGTGCCAATGGGACCACTCACTTCGTCAGCCCCACTGGAGTAACCATCTATACAAGAACAGAGTCTTGAGCAAGTAATTCAGGGTGGTGGAAACAGTTGTCTTACCGCTTGAGCGAGATCTTCATCGTCCAGATCTTTGTGACGATTGCTTGTTAAGAAAAATCTTATCTGAGGAAGTTTATTTAGCGGACGTACCTTCAATGAAAACTATCTTTTTCTCTGGTGGTTTTGGAAGCTCTCCGGCGGTACCGATCA
This sequence comes from Chondrostereum purpureum, assembly GCA_004354395.1. Classification (NCBI taxonomy): domain Eukaryota; kingdom Fungi; phylum Basidiomycota; class Agaricomycetes; order Agaricales; family Cyphellaceae; genus Chondrostereum; species Chondrostereum purpureum. Next base: position 11,214 of record LBLO01000572.1, on the reverse strand, counting down.
CCGTAAAGGTTTGACCCTAACGTTTGCATAAGCTTTTGGTAACGTTATATCGTCAAACTGAAGTCAACGCGAATACCTCTTTAGGTCCGATCTTGGACCAACTCGCGTCGTCCTAGAATAAGCACTAACGTTAACTTACTGACAATTTTTAAGACAACGGAAACGCACCTTTAGAATTCCACCTTTGACCATTACTTTCATCCTTTCTGTTGGAATACCAGTAAGCTGGTATATGTCCTCCTTGAACTTCAAGCCAGGTTGATCCACATCTAATAAAACTGGATAGCTCTTGCCGGCATGTTTTGCAGTAACATTCAACGTGGGCATCGCGATACAAAATGGGGGACAAGAAAAGAGAGGTTTTCAGATAGTAAAAATCGAGTGGTGGGAGTAGAACAACAACAATTGCATCCATCCACTCCAATCGACTTAGCGAGACGCGTCACCTCCATCTAGTCACGACGTGTGGCGTTACAATCAATGGGCACGTGCCCAACACCAGCGTTCTCATGCATGATGCACAACTTGTGTTCTCAAGTAAGTACAGGAGATAAAAATGTATTGCTAATATGGTATAAAGCAATGTAAGAGCATACTGTGAACTAGTGCTATGAGACAAGTGTCGTACTACTTATTATGTACCTATGGCCCCGCTAGATAGCCTCTCTGATTTTGTTGATTCCTCGCCATCCCTTCCCGCTAATGTGGAGGTCCTCAGCGTCCAACATTGTTGGCCGCGCAATGGGGATGAGTCGCAAAGTTGGAAGGGAAGGTGTGATCAGGCGCCGAATTTCAACCAGATGAAATGCGATGAGGTATGGCAGCAGAGCAAACTTCAACGGAAGTGGTACTTGGTATCCAGAGACATGGGAAATACGGGAAGGGTTGACAGATCACTTTCTCTCCCAAGAATGGGGTGTTGTAGTTAATCAACATGGGCGCCTTCGTAGACTGTAACAACAGTTCAGCTCAGGATATCCAACCTGAACTCTCCACGCGATAAATCACTTGAATCTCTTGGACTTTGGTCAATGAATCCCTGTTGATCAGCACTCATCTACAGACGACTCGTCGTTATTTTTCCAAAAAAGGTCAGGTCCTCTGGGATGAGGTAGCGATGCGTCTCGGTCAAACTGAAGTTTGTGCTACCGTAGGAAGGATCGAACATTAAAGAAACAATGGGGTTCCTAGGAAAAGGAAAATGCATTGGTACTAACAACACGGTGTCCATTGACTACGGCACTGCGATGAATAGAATGTTGAAAATGAAGCCCTTCACACCAAGTGAATGGTTTGAGCATAAGCTCTTCCTAGAGCGACCCTTTTGTCACTAACGAATGAGAGATGGGAGTTTCAGCATATGTCAGCCACAACATTTTTGAGTAGAACAAGAGAAATTGATTTATGCCTTGTGCCAGATTACGATTCGGATATACATACATCAACATTGGCCTCCCGCATGTCATCTACAACCATTCCATCCGGGTCTATTGCATCTGCCGGTCGTCTCTTCGATATATTCACACTTTCTAACTTTTCCACATAGATCGCATTGTCGTCTGCTTCTTCGTCCCACGTACCATACGTCCTGGATGCTAGGAGTGCAACCAGGACTGGTCTTTCAGCGTAATCTTCGTTATATGCCAATGACAGGTGCTTAAGCCGGGGGCAGAGGTTATTAGCACCTTTCCGAGCAGTAAGCAATGAAAGGTGCTCCTCTTCGACCAGGGAAAAAGTATCCATGGCCTGCTCATCTTCTTGAAGCTCCAACTCTATGAGGTGCGGAGATATCAACGTGATTAGGGCGGTGAAAGGCTCTATCGGAAGTTCGACTCCCATCAAGCTGAGCTTCGACAGACTGCATCCCGACTGCAACAGCATTTGGGTGATTCCCGCGACGACATCATCGCCCTCACCATGCGTAGAGTTTACGGCAAGACGTTCGAGCACTGGCAGTTTCAGTGCTGTCCATATATCAGGAAAATGGAAAGCCAAGCCTGGCCAATGTACTCTAACTTCGGAGAGAATGACGAACTCTTTTAGTTTGGGAAGAGTAATGGGAAGAGTGGAAATATCGAAAGGGGGCTCCTGCGCCAAGTCGGAGGGGAACGCGGACTTGATACTAAGGTTCAAATGCTCGAGGTTAATGCATTGCGAGAGGGCATGGTACATCATGTTGCGGCCAATGCAGAAATTTCCAGGAGAGGGGTCTAGCGTTAAGCAGACGAGCTGGTTCCAAGGGAGTATGGGAATACGGAGAGGATAGTTCCTCTTCAGGATTCTGGTGTGGCGGTGTGCGTCTAGTTCGACGCGTTTTAAACGTGGAGCATTTTGTGCAACGAACCGGAATGCATCTACCCAATCTGAGACCTCCGGGTGAATCTTCCCCCNGACGGTACGCTCTTCATGGGTGAGATAAACTAGCTTGAGAGACTCAAGGAGAGGTGTTTGGATCTCTAGAAAAGAACCTAAGAACCTAAGCTTGGAGGGCTCTATGGTTAAGGCCAGCTCTTTGATGCGATGGAAATTGGAAAGGAGAAGAAGAAGGATGGTTTTCATGTCAGCAGGATGAGCTCTGATATTGTCGTAGAGTGAATGGGCATGGGAGTATATGTCGATTGATAAAGGAGCAGTCCGTGAGCGACTGAGCCATAATTCCATCGTTATCTCATATCGACGAGCATTCCTAGAGTGTACTCCCATCATCTGAAAGTTGGACCAAAGCCGAGGGGTTTCCAGTGCCACGTTTCTCCAATGGCGACACACCTGGGAGAGAACGTAGGGCATTTCCTTGCGCCTCAACAGGTAACATTTTGGCCTAGAGTGCATGCAATTCATAAAGATTTCGTAGAGAATGTCCGAAGGAAGTGTACGCGTCGTGGATAAGATGGCCTCATAGGAAGCTAGAACATCTCGCACTTCTTCAGTTCCACTCTCTATAACATTTTTGAGATTCCCCAAGTGGGAAATGAATGTCCGGAGTGTATCACAAGTCTTCTGTACGTTCCTCCTCTGAACCTCCGTTGGAGGATCATTACAATCCAGGAGTGCTTCAACTTCCTGGTCGGTATTGCAATCCATAAAAAGTGGTTATAGAGCAGAAGCAAACGTGATACGCCGGCACGCTAGCGCCGGTGTGGCCCAGCGAGTCAGAGAATCGGAAGCTCTACTTATACACAGACTGAGGTACATTTCTTACACTGTATATGGGCTACATATGAGATAAACCATTTTTCAAGTCAGCCATTGAATCGTAAAGTCTACACCAGCCTCCCGAGCCTTTTCGACAAAATCACTGTGATCAGTAGGCGCGAAACGATCTGGTAGAACTTTCATGTGGACGCGCTGCAGGATTTCCACCTCCAAGTCGGGATGCTTCTTCGTGAAGTTAACAGACCGAGACACCAGGAATCTGTTCAACGCTCTGTCGGTGATGAGGTAACTATGGAACTCAAAGATGACATCCTCGAGTCGTGGACATATTATAGGCTTGGAAGGTGAGACCGTCAACACGATGAGATGCAGATCTTCAAGGAGTTCACTAGCTTCTCCCAACGAATCCTGAGCACCCTCCTTTAACGTTAGGCTTGTGAGGTGCGGTGACAAGAGTAGCATGAGGCTATGGAATGCCTCTACCGGAAGAGGCATCCCAATGATAGAAAGCGCTGTTAAGACGCAGCCTGAATTAGTGACCATAGTGTTTATCGATGACGGACCATCTTGGAACTCATGGAATTCAGTTTCAACAGAAAGTTCTTTCAGGGCAGGAACTCTCATAGATCGAAGCAGTTCAGGTAGTAAGACGAAATCCTCGAAGCTCCGCTGTGAGGCCTGCTTGAGGCGCAGCTTTACTAGCCTCTCTAGAGACAAAGGGAGTGCAGCAGTTGGCGTTGGGACGAGATAGGGGGTTTCCCAATCCGACAGGGTCAGATCCAGACTCTGTAAACTTTTGCAACGTGAAAGATGCCAAAGAAGGGAATTTCGCGGCATGCAAAGGTTCCCGAACTGACTTGAAATCGTCAGCGAGATCAACTGCTCCCACGGGAGAAGAGGAATAGCGACACTGGATGCGATTGTGGGTGTGCAGTGATGACCACGGACAGCGACGTCTCGGAGACGACTCGAATGTCGGAGAAATCGTAGTCCTTCGCACCAGTCTAACATATGCCTACCAGTCCCTCGTCCCAAGTGATCCTCTACATGCTCTATTTGCTTGAGGATGAAAGATTCAAGTAAAGGGGTCTCGATATCGGGGTATGTCCCAAGAAAATTGATATAAAATGGCTTCGCAGCTATCTCGAGAGTCCTGACCCGATAGAGATGTGGCAGGAGAAGGAGAAATAGAAGCTTCACCTCATTGGGGAATACTCCATGGTCATCCTCTCCAGGACGTACACTGAGTTCGGCAACACTGAGTACAACATCCAGTGGCACCGTGCCAGAACGCGTCAAATGGGATTTCAGGGCCTCTTGACGGCGCCCTACGTTTCCATAGCTGACATTCCGTATTGTGACCGTACACCAGAGGCTTGGGGTATGCAGCGCGGTCTCTCTCCAACGCCTACATACACTTGAAAGGATCTGTGGCATCCTATCTACTTCCAATGAGGTCTGGGGAGATATGCAGTGCAAGAATATCACTTGAAGAATATCCGATGGGAGAGTCCTGATATGTGAAAGGACAGGAATGTACGACAATATGCTGCAACACAATTGAGCTTGTTGCTCATACAATCCACGAAGGGTCGTGTCAATTTTGAGAAGGTCTGTCGAGAAACCGTTATATATATCACGGATTTGTTCTGCTTCCCTCTCTGAAGGAGGTGAATTCGTTTCCAAAAGGTCTAGGCGTGGGTTGTGAATGAGAGCCATGATGGTAGAATCCAAGGGACGTTCATGACACTGCCACTCAAAGTTCATACTATGGATCTGCCAGTCACGAAAATTATGTATGGATATTGCTTATTGCTTTAAGGTGTGCAAAGCTATGATTGTGACTATGTACAAGTTACACTTCAGAGTCTATTATTTCCTCTACAGTATGAGGCTCAAACCTACGGTCCAGCCACTCGATACTGATATCAATACCGGATTCCTGTTCACTCCGGAAGCCCCTATTGATATTCCCCAGGACATCGGAGTCCTTCATTATAGAGATGTAGACATACTCCAGTTTTACCACTTGAGCCTGCCTTACAAAGGAGGACGTGGTCCTGGATTTGACGAAGTCCTCCAAAGTACGGCTATGAAGGGATTGCTGACCAAAATCCATCCCGATGGTTCTGAGGCGAGGGCAGAGAGGAATCGAAGATTCCCACTCAAAGAGAGTCAAGCAACGAAGATGTGTGTCGTCGTCCAAGATGGTGTACTCATCTGGCATACCAGTTTCTTTCAGCTCTAGCTCTTCGAGGAAGGGTAGATTTTCCATAAGGGAGTGGAAAGGACCATCTGGGAGTGCGACACCACTGAGATATAGTGTATTCAATGCACATTCAGACTGGGAAATCATTACTTCGACTGCAGAAAGAACATCCTGGCCACTCGTTTCTACTTCAAGTCTCGTTAGGNAGTATGGAGAGACCTGAGGACCTTTCCGATATCAATATAGTTATTGGAATTGTCGAAGTGATCGTCAAAACCAGGGGATTCAATGTTAAGCGTCTTCAGTCTGAGAAGGGATAGAGGGAGAGCAGTGGGAGCAATATGGGGAAACGGGGACCCGGGATGAAGTTCGTTGCAATCGGTGAACTTCAGGACGAGATCCTCCAGATTGGTGCACTGAGATACAATGAAGAGGAGGGACCCAGTCATCATGTTAAAATTGTTTGAATATGAGGAGTCCAGATGGAGGGAAGACAACTGTCTCCAGGGAAGATTGGGAAGAGTAACCGTGTTGGAAGATGGGTTTTTAATGACGACCCGCCGGAGATGTCTAGACTTCTGGAGAAAATGAAAAGAATTATACCAATCTAACAAATGGGCACTACGTGGGCCCATGAATCGCCGGGGGTGTTTGTCTACGTGGTGGAGACTGAGTGACTCTAGAAGTGGCATCTCGCATTCGGTCTCTAGGTTCAGAAAGCGGAGGTCATCAGAATTCGAGGTGATCCCAAGGGTCTTGATACGATGAAAGTATGGAAATAGCTTTCGCAGCAGTGGCTCGATGCTTTGTTGAGGAGTGTCTCGGTAGGGGATGGGACGCCGGCCGACATTTATGGTCACATCAAGTGGCACGCTCTTGGATCGCATAATACACGTCTCCATAGATCGCTGGTAGTACTTAAGATTACTAGTAGAGATATCACGGATTTYGAAGGTACTCCAAAGTCTCGGCGTATCTAAAGCAATTGTCCGCCAGCGACGACAGACATGGGAAAGGATCCATGGCATCGCATCGCATCCTCCACTCCCAAACACAATGTTATCAGGAGAGGAACAGTGCAAGAAAATTTCTGTCAGGATCTCCGGGGGCATTGTACGAATGATTGAGATCATTGAGCCGTACAGTCCAACATTTCGTCGTACCAACTCTCTGCGCTGGAGAGTGGCATGGATTTCCAAGTTGACATCGTTTAGTTCGATAAAAGATGTCTTGCATAACCTGAAGATTTTGTTTCTTTCACGGTCGGTAGGAGGTCGGTTGTCTTGTAGGAGATGGGAAAAAGGTAGGAACTGGCTACTAGTAGACATGGTGGAAGCAATTGTAGTTGTAAGTCGACGCACTGCCACATAAAACTAAATTCAAAACGCATCACGTTCGTTACGGTTTCTTCAAGATGCTCATTGCAGCGTATTATTTACAGTGTTATCGCCAGTGACTTTCAGGTGGTAGAGAGATACGCGACACCTGAGCTAAGGTGTCGGTGCTTTTCATTCATAGAAAGTACATTACGCGTTGAGAAGACATACAATCATTTTTGTGGTAAGTATATACCAAAGTAATTAATTTGTATAAACGGCATCACAACCCTTGGAAGCTTGAACACCAGCACTTATATACCATAGGAAAATAGAATAGAAATAGCACTGTAAACGATATCAGTTTCAATTCAGGCACTGAGGGTAATCGTACGAACACAAATATTTATCCTCACGGGAAGGTTGACCCAATATCGCCGTATCGGATGTTGGAGAAAGTGACGGATGCACCAGGATACTGGGACTCGACGTCTGCGGGAACGCCAGACGTAGTCGCGCACGGCCCACGGGACACTCCTGGTTTAGAAGCGTCCGCGCTGACTGGGTAGTTGCTATCGAGCCAGAGCATCTGCGCGGCATGGTCATCCCAAAGACTGAGAACTAACGTCATGCCATTCTTGAACGCAGTCCCCATAGCGGCCATGCCACCCTTCGACGCAAAGGAGTTGGTGTCTCCGAAAAGCTGCTTCTGAGCAGCGCACGTCTCGTCGGTCAGAGAGTCGAACGCTTCGAGACCTGCGAAATTCGCGACAGAATTGTTGATCACAACACCGTCCTGGACGTAGACACGACGAATCTCGGTGAGTTTTCCAGAGGTGCTGTTGTTGTCGGTTAGGAACTGGGTGACGACGGTAATTTTCTTATTGGTATCGACTTTGAGGCCAGGCCCTAGGAAGGTCCTGTCCCCCATGCGCCAGGAGTTGAAGTCGCAACCATCCTTGTCGCARATACCGCCATACCTATTATCACCATCACCRCACGCTGTGCCTTCGCATTGGTTCTGCCNAGTGAGACCAGTGCAGCTGTGAGGCGTRTAGGCTGCGGCCTGCGAGTTGGCCTCCCAWATATCCATCTCGACACAGCAGGAACCATAGTATCCCGTGCCAGAGTTGATATCGTTAGAAGAGGGAGTCCAGTTGCGAACATTGGCCTATACCAAGTCTTATGAGCATCGTTACGACATCAAAAACTCAGAGAATGCCTACCTCGCCGTTGATAAACTTGATGTCATGAGGNCACTGGGTATCGCAGTATCCAGTGCCATAGGCGGCCCCGGCCTTGTTGCTCGGGTATTTTGACTTGCCACCATCGGCGTCCATCTCCACAAAGTAGAGAGCACCGTTGAGACCGCAAGGAAGCTTCGACATGTCTACATCGAAGGTGAACTCCTGGTTCAAAAGATTGAACATCTGATACTTAGAGGAGTCTTCCAAGAGGTAAACACGAGAGCCAATGTTCGTCGAANTACGGGCCATGTGTGATAAACGTCAAAGTGAGAGAATCGCCATTGGCGTTGATACCGTAAGTGCCTGTGTAGTCGGCACCATCCAGATAGCAGTTCTGCGCACAGGTGGCACCGTCGGGACAGAGGTTAGTGTTCCACGTATTACCAGTGTAGCAGTTGGTACCCGAAGCGTCATGCAGCCAACGCCAATTGGAGTCGAGTACGATGGACCTCGACTGGGTGATGCATGAGCTCCCAGTGCAATGTTTGACAGATAAAGCTGGATGGTTCTCTGCAGTCAGAGTACCAATCTGTTGGCCGCAAACGACACTAAAGATATAGGTTAAAAGTAAGGTTGCAATGGAGTACATGGCAAGTTGAGCGATGCAAAACAAGGCAGCCACTCTGCGGGTTTAAATACTACAGAAACGGAGAAATTGAATGTACTGGACCTCCGGATTGAGGTTTCCAGGCTAGGGCNACAGGTGTCGCGGCAGGGTACAAAACACGCGATCGTCCTGTACTGCATTTCCGAAGTGTAACCGGAAAGAGATCCAAAGCGTCCATTTCCCCTTTGCCGAGGAGCAACCGAAAGCTACAAGCCAAAAGAAAAACTCAAGTTTAATTCCCTTGCCATCGAAACTGAAACTCAGTGAGGTTGTAAAACGAGGACCAGCGCACACACCATAAAACTCTCTGGACTGTATAGCTATTGCCACAAGGGGTTCTATGAACTATAATTCACCTTGAATCTTGGTTCTGGATGGTGAAAATATGCCTTGGAAATATTCGACGGGCCGTTTGGAATGAGAACAAGGCAAACCATATGCCAGTGCGGAACACATTCGAATCACCCCATACAAAACCAGAAGCGACCGATAATGGCGTGGTTCTCGTGGCTAGAACATGACCCCCGGAGAAGCACCAACGAGTATGAAGTGCCTGAACTTTCGGTTGCGCAAGCAGTTGGGGGCCGTGTATGAGAAGTCACGATGCAGCCGAAACCGACTCTATAAGCAACATGCCAGGATAGGCACCACAACATGATCACGCCCAGACAAAATGCCTGCTTGAAGGAAGCAATAGTGGTTCTCCAGTCGCGGAATAAGTTTAACTTGGCTGCACAAGGCCGGCGCAAGTTCGGAAGGCCTGAGATCATTCTAGGGCTTGACAGTTCCATTCTGAAGTAACTTGAAGTTATTGTGCGAGATTTATAGAACATTATTCGTTAGCAGTAGAAGATATCTATCAAAAATCTACTCACCGTCTTAGATAGAGCACTTTTGTATCCTCAAGCTGAACTCAACGTGATCTTTCATGAACGTGGCCGATGTTACAACCATTGCTGGTAGGGTCCCAATCCGTGATAAACGACACCAGCGTTGATTGAAGGGAAGATAGAGCCCTTTACATGTATCTAATTGTGGGGATTCTATGCACAACGAAGACGTATCAAAACACTCCATAGGAGAGGTAATTTGCTGGTCAAAGCTTGCATCAAACTTGGGCGCTGGACACTTGGCCAAGATATGGATTCGTCAACATACAGGCGTTTGCATATCTCTGTTCATGTTCATGTTTCATAAGCCAGCTTAGTCAACGTCACTAGACCGCCACCGCCCACTCGATCGTTGGTCTGGTTAGGCCTGTCTATGCCTATGGCAACTCTCCTGAACCTCTTTCAAGTATTAAAGMCCATTTATTTGAATCAAAATCATGCTTGCTCTATAGGTGACTGAGGTACAGACACACTGGCCTTCCAGAGTGAGTTCAAAAGTGGGAAACGTCAAAGGAAGACAAACCGTGCAGCCAATGCATGTATGTTCCAGACGCGCTGACTAAGCCGAATCTCGGCACCTGAACATGAACAGAGATATGCAAACGCCTGTATNACCATAGGTACTTTTCCGACGCCTGGAGACGGGTAACTACTTTCGAGTTCTCACGTGCATGTTACTTTGTCGCCAATCTTAACTTTCACCGCGTTAAGTTACATTGTAAGTTCAACTCGTTTGTCCTCCCGAACATACTATTTTTAAGTGTTCATAGCTGATGGTTACCTCCTAATGATAGGTTTACGATACTCGCAATGCCGAAATCAAGAGTTTGGTTAGAACTGGCAACCATTTCTCCTCTCTATTTGAATGGGCAAATCGTCTTTTCATATGTTATGACGCAAAGGTGGAGGTACCCCGCTGATGTCTTTGCATATGGTTTCTCTCCTAATCTAGCTGTTGTGTTCCAGGCGGATATGCTATCGGTTAACCACAGGAAGTTTCGTCCCTCCCTTTGCAAAGTGTGACTACATATGACATTCCGGTCAAACTAGTGTCTATTGCGTGTGAATTCTTCGTTTATATGCTGTACCATCTTTGACTAATCTTTTTCAATGATCCATAGCGTCAACCCGCTGTTTAAGCGTGAACACCCAGGGCTGTCCTATGCCAGGTCTCTCATCGATCTCCGAGCCTCGCTTGTTCTCTAACTCTTCTCCATGTTGACCCTGGTATATCATATGACGAGCACTTTAAAAGGATCGCCCCTCCAATAACAAAATGCATATCTTTCTCTTTCGCAACATGTCACTCGAGGACATTGCTATCATTGGACAATCAGTCAGGCTTCCCGGGGACATTTGCACCGTAGAGTCTCTATGGCAAGCGCTCATCGACAAGAGAAAAGACCTTATGGTTCCAGTACCAAAAGATCGTTGGGACCATGCTAGTTTCTATCGTCCGCCCTTGTCAGAATCCCCTCGCCAGCCTGGCGACATTTGTTTTGCGAAAGCCGGTTTCATTGATGTAGCCACTTATGATAATGCGTTTTTTGGATTGACTTCCGCGGAAGCCATGCATGTGGCACCAAACATCCGACTGTCGCTTGAAGTGGCCTTTGAGGCTCTCGAGCATGCTAATATACCTGTGTCTAAGATCAAGGGGACAGACACGGGGGTCTTCGTGGCCGCCGGGTTGGACGAAGGCTATTTCCCCCTGCTTTATGCTGATAAAGGATATGCAGGTCCGTGTCACATTTCTACACAAAAAATGAATGATCTGCTGAGATTAATGCAG
>LBLO01000571.1:0-21006 GCA_004354395.1 Chondrostereum purpureum | reverse complement strand
GGGACGAGCACCAGGCCCAAAGTATCCAGGGATCAGAAACTACATCGAGTGCCTCATAATGAAGCGAAGAGCCTACCCCAGACACCATCGTTTCGGAACTCACTTTCTACCCATCCCTGGAGGTGCAGCCTATGTGCGGAAAATATCTAGCAGAATCTAAGCTCAAATCCATGACAAGGGCTCCAATATTTTGCCGTGTTCTTTCACCTACAAAGTCTACGGATTCGATACTAGCCTGGTAATGCTGGGAACATGAGAATGAGGATATGACGGGCAACAGACATTCAACCCTCTGCTGTGGAATTTTCAAATCAACTTACTTCATTCCAAACGAATTCTCCACAACATATGTAGGTTCATAACTCTCTACTCGCTTAGGAAATTGTCTTCAATGGCCATGTCTTCCAGCAAACGCCAAATCATATGCATTGTCAGATACTACGGAATTCCCCAGGTAACTCCGCCGTTTTGCTGGGTTTCCCCACTTACTCTGATTCCCTTTACAGCCCTTCCTAGATCCTGCAAGACAATTCAATTACAAGGAAATCCGCCTCACATCTTTGTTTGGNCAGATGGCACACTTCTGAATATGCCCAGTTGATTTCAGAGTGATGCACAACTATAACTTATAAAGAGCCAGCGCTAACGTGAGATGGTCAATAGTGCTGGAGGTTTTTAGGACTTTTTAGGATTTAACATCCAATGCGATTCAGCCTCTTCGTTGTCATTGTACTTTCCAGGTAATACTTGCTTAATCTGCACTCTGATACTATTCTGATGTGAGTTAGGACAATCCGGATAACAAGGCGTCTATGTCAGATTGGAATCCATCGCTCATATCGATCTTCGAGGTATAGACCGCGATCGTCGCCAGCTGCGTTTGATCATCCCGCTCTCCTAGCTAGGTCCATACGGCGACATGATCATAGGATACTGAGCATGACCTGTCCAGTTGCAATAGGTATTCGGATTTCTTCAACTTACATCCTTCCTGGTCACTGTATGTTTTCGTTCCTGATACTTGCGTCCCTTGGCAGGTCAGCTGAGAACTTTACCTTGCGTTGGGAAACCTGCGATGCCCGTCCAAACTTCTTGATTATGACATCATATCCCGACCGGTCGCGAAGGATATGCTTTAGGNCTGGGTTAAAAATAAAATCGCCGTGTAAAAAATGTAAATTACAGTTGGTAAAAAATAGGCCCTCCGTATGTATTTTTACCATGTAAATTACCAATAAATTACGGTAAAAAAACGGCATCTCCGGCCCGCCGGTCCCGGTAAANATATACAATTTTTACAGTAAAAAAGGGTCGTAAAAATTGTAAAAATTGTACAGAAGTCGTAAAAAACCATGGATAGAACAGAAAAATCACCCTCCAACTTCATTTATAGGTCCAATCAGTATCCCTGGGAGTTTCTTGCCTGCTTTTNCCAGTCAACTTCCCAGATTCCACCTTCTTTCCCTTCCGGCTCGTCCGGATGGTGCCTTTGTCATAACCCTAACCCTACCATGCATTCAAGGCGGCCTGGCACTGACACAACTCTTGTGTATTGTATGTATACCTCTTAGTTTAAAGTCCTGTTTCGAAGATCTATAATTAGACAGTAGCTAAATTAGTTTAGAAAAAGCAGCGGAATTAAATAAGAGGGAGTCAAACAGGATGTAATGTAAAATCAGCTGCAGGATGCACATTTGATGTCCTATATGACGTACGGAGCACTGCATGTATCCATACTCAAAGTCTCAGAGGTACACGGCCGCTTCGCCATTTTTTACCAATTTTTTACACCTCAATTTGAGGGTCCCTCGTAAAAANTGTAAAAAATGTAATTTTTACAGGTAAAAATTACAGTGTAAAAAATACCGGAATTTTTAACCCAGCCCTAAGAATGTTGCTATCCAGGCTGGAGAGATCAAGGGAGAGGAAATCATAATCAGTGCTTTGATGATCAACAAGTCAGATAATCATGTTCTCCACTTCTTACTCTTTTCTCAAAGATGAACGTTCCAGTGGATGGTACGATCCCCTCATCCAGAACAAAGCCTATATCGATTTCGCCAAGCACGCTCCCGGATATGGTCAACTACAGCCCGACAATGTCATCGCCCAAATGACTAAGGATTACTTCAAACCTGGTGGATGTCTCGAGCAAGAACAAGCGTGCTACAATGCAGGGACTGGGTCTGATTCTGATGATATATGTCAAACCGCCGACGATTTTTGTGTGGGTAACGTTCTATGCAATTGCACATTCGTACTCATAAGATACTCCAAGGTGGAAAACCTGTTTGTACCCTCTTTCCAAGGCCGAGACGTTAACGATCTTCGACAAAACTCCTCCGCTCTCTTTCCGCCTAGCTATTATATCGATTTCCTTCAAAATCGCGATATACTGGATCGAATTGGAGCTGAGAGTAGCTACTCGGAATGTGCAGACGCCCCGTTTGAGTTGTTCTTCAATACAGGAGATGTCAGTGTATACCTATGGCGTATTCATGACGCTGATGATATTTGCTACAGGACGCGAGGACGTGGCTCCCGGAGCTTGGAGCGTTGGCTGATTCGGGACTTCCTATACTCATTTGGGTAAGCACTACAGAAATCTGCCAAAGTATTTGTCTGTATGCTCATCATTGTCTTCATACTAGGCGGGAGATGCCGACATCAAGTGAGTGAAGACCTAATCATATTTGAGATCCTAATTCTCATGCCACTGTTTCTAGCTGCAATTGGCTCGGTGGACACGCCTCCGTCCTTGCGATGGACTGGTTCGGAAAAGAGACTCTCGCAGTGACGCCACTAACTAATATAACTATGGACGGAAAATCTGTAGCGGCCGTTCAAAATGTCGGCAACTTCTCTTTTGCGTGCGTCTCTCTTTGGTCACGTCCAAGTACAGTATGCTTCAAAAAATGTTGAATCTATTTGTATATAGCCGGGTATACGAAGCGGGTCATGAAGTGGTAAGCCCACTCGATTGCCAGTCGTGGCGTTRATTCATTATTTGCTCAACTTCGCGCCTTATTTAGCCTGCCTTCCAACCGGAAGTATCGTTGGAGATTTTCCGACAGGTGATCAATCGAGAGCCTTTGCACTCAGTCTGAAAAAGGCTCCGAAATGCACCATGCAGTCAGGTTGCTCGTTCGCTGGCAGTCGTATCTACTTCCGTGATGTGTAAGTACCGATGCTAAGGGTGAACGATAAGGTCCTGAAGCTTGGTCCTAACATTCTATCTTCATATGCACAATTCCATTCCATTCTTCTAGCAACAGGTACACAGATAGCAATGCACTCATTCACGTCCCTTTTCTTCTGCCATAGAAACCAAAGCATTCGATCGATCCCGAACTGTCCGATAAATAAAATATTTACTTTCGTTGTCAATACAGACAGAGGCTAAAAATCTCATCACATATCAGTCAATGTATTCAGCTCGCTTCCTCTTTAGACCATACTCGGACGTGCGCACTCGATAAGGAGATGATATGATCTTTGCAATTTTTTGCTAAGCTAAGTACTTGGTATTACAACAATGTCCCGATGCAGAAGGGGAGAAGAAGAGGGAAGAGTATAGTAAAGGAATAACAGACAAAGTATTGATATTTTCAATATTCACGTTCGGTCACGGTCGGTACAAAGGAGAGTGAGTGGCCACTGGGCGGATGGACGAAACTAGGGTATAGAACAAGGCGGGGGTAAGTAAAAATAATAATTAGAAGGGTACGGCCAGGAAATAATGTGGCGTGTATAAGTATAAAAGAGAGAGAGGAAAAGGAACCGAAAGATTAAACAATAATTTTACAGATACCATGATTCAGTTACAGGAGCAAACTGTTCAAGGGACGAGTTAATTATCAATAGATAGATTTGAAAAAAAAGATACTCACAACTAAATGCAAAACGTGCAGAGAGATAATCCTAATAATCAAGAGGTCGCCTTCTTGCGCAACATACTCCTCTGCTTTTTCACCTTTGGGTGCTCCTCGTCAGAGTCGGGCCACCACTTGGACGGGATCGGTCTATCTTCTGACGTGGCGGATAGTGGGAAAGGTAGAACTGTATTTATCGGACGAGGAGTAGGCAGTGGAGATGGAGGAGCAGACTCGAAAGACGTAGAAAGACAGGGCCGGCTGGAAATTCGTCTCGAGGGAGTTGGCGCAGTAGAGTATCTGCTAGCAATAGAAGAAGGAGAAGGCGGACACTGATCTGAGGATCGTGTAGAGGCAGGTCTCGGTATCTTGGAAGAGGAAGGAGTGCGAGGGAGGGGNTAGAGGAGATGGGAAGATCGGGTGCGACGGAAATTCTGGCAAAGGCGCAGGAACAAGAGGAGATCTAGTCACCGACTTGCTCTTCCGTTTCCTTGTAGTCTTTGTAGACGACGAAGGGTCTGATACAGCATGGTCACTCTTTGTTCTTCTCGGTGTTCTTGGTTGGCTAGGGAGTGGTGGTATCGGCGTCACAGTTTTCGACGACGATAGTCGCCTTGCTCTTCCTGGACTGCCGGAGGCAATAGAAGAGGCGTAGCTTCCCTGAGACCTCCTGACAATCTGTACACTTCCCTTCGCAAAGGGATCTGGATCCAATTCCTCTTCGAGAGAAGGGGTAGCAAGGACCAATTTCGAACACGTGGGTGAAGAGTAGCAGGAGGATTCTGATGAAAGTGTGGGAGATGTGAAAGAAGAGCGAGAGGGAGATCTGGAAAGTGGAATGCGAGAGCTACTGGGAGGAGTGGAGGCATAGGATGCATGTGATATATAGCTGGAAGGAGACTTGGGCCTCATAGATTCGTCTAAACGATGCGGAAGGTCGAACGAAGGAGAGGGAGAGGTGGACATAGTAGATGTGCATAGAGGAGGGATATCAAACACGTCCGAGACGCGCTGTGGGATAGTTGCTGTTGTTGGAGGTACCGATGTAGAGGGCCTTGGGGCCGTTTCTTCGTGGTCGAACAAAGATTTACGGGGTGATGCTGATTCCAAGGCTTCCGTCACCGCAGTGGAGAAGGCAGATACAGCATCTGGGGAAATTACCAGGCAGGGAGGTTCCCGTGCAGGTAAGATATGCTTAGTGGATGGTGTACGACTAGGATGGAGATGGAAGAGGCTTTTGAGCTGCCTGAAAGGCGAGAAATACATCCCAGTGCGACGTTTAGCGCGTCCATCTGGAGATAGATAAGGATATTTACAGTCAGTAAAAGCAATTTCTTTCAGTAGTAGAAGGATCACGCACTGGCAGGACAAGCATTCTTGAGCTGAAGAGTATCTGCCAAACTGAGTTGGCCATCGCCTAGCTCGAACGCGTCCGAAAGAATAGTGCTAAATTCTGGGACTGTGAGTGAAGATGACTTTATGACCTGAGCTAGGGTAATCGAATTCAGGCGGGCTCTGGCTGCGCGACTGCCGCGACGGGAGAGAGTGCGGGAAGCGGGGCGGGGCGGCTGGCGGGACGGACGGGGGNACATGGTGGTTGTGGGCAGGGGAAGGAAGAAGTGAGGGGGAGAAGAGCTGGCATTTTATAGCTCTGCCGATATTCTGCCATGCCTCGCCCACGGTGCAGGAGAAATGCGACAGGTCTTCTCGGAATCTCATCTCCTGCTTGCGGACATAATTCGATTTCCCCATTAGGGAGTCACATCACCCGGCCTCACCTCGGCCTTCGCATCCACGTCAAACTGGATGTCTCTGCACGTCTGCTTACTCGCAGATTATCATCTTCCTCTAATTCATTGCTCCCACCCAGCGTTTGGACCATCCGGGAATTTCTGGTGGACCCAGCTTCTCATGCGCAATAAACGAGCCCATCTGCGGTCCGAAAATGTCTTCGAATATTTATGTACCATCTTTCCTTCACCGATTCAATGATTTTCTCTGGCATTTCCGACTATTCCACCTTCGACAGGAACGCCATGTCGGACCGCAAGGTGTATTATTTACTCCAGTACTCAATAAGCCGTCGTTTTTCTGTGACCACAAGCCGTATTTCGTAAGAATTGCAGGGAGGCGTCGCCGCGTTTTCTGAAATTCTTCACCCGATTCGCCGTGTTTGTTTCTCCGCGCACATCTTTACGCGCCCTCGATACAGCTTATTCCAAGATGAAATGATCCACGGTTTAATGAAGAACATGCAGTGATTCATGTACCCGCGGGTTTGTACCCCAACGCATGGCAACCTCGACCTCGAGCGCATCAATAACTACCTAACAATCATAACATCTAATCTCCTGAATGTTTGTTATCATCCTTTCAATAACTAGTATCATGCAGCTACGGTCTGGATTGTTGCAAATGCACCCGGTAGCTATTCTCACTCCTACTATCCAGCTATCCAGCTGCGGTTTAGTTTCAGGGAAATGCATCGGTCTCAATGGACTACCGTGCTCTKGGTACATACAAGTATACTCACAATAAATCTCTCGCAACCATCTCCATACCCGCATGCTCACTTTTACTTGAAATACAGAAGAAAAATACCTCCACTTTTCTCGGCCATTTGCCTTCGGTAGCGCTGTCATTCCAGAGCTTCTCGCTCGCTATTTTCGCATCCTGGGGTACAGACTGATGGTGCATGACGCCATTCCTGTCATTCCAACAAGCTTGAAAGAACCCTCTCGAGGCGCAATGCCCGCAGGATCGCGACCGACTATGGTAGAATCGTCTAGATACATCAATCTACTATCTAGAATTTGAAGCCGGTTGTCATAAGCTTATTCCCTCGCCATACTATAGACGTGGAGGCTCAATCATCCTCATTCAAATCGTGCCCGGGGCTGCCTAGGAGCTTGATCGTTCAAACCCATAGTCGCAATGCAACGCATTGATAGCAAGAGAGGATAGTGCGGCGTGACATAAGTGCTCAAAGATGTGGTGAGTTCTATGAACTTCTCACAAGACCACCTACCTAACAAGACTTCTGCTTCCGGCCTCCTTACATCCCCAGTTCAGCGTTGTTCTTCGAACCATTCCTCACCCCCAGACCGTCATTTGTGCAACTTAATGTATCACTAGAAGTATTGCTGCGTGCAGAAATTTCTCAGAGGAATAATCAATCAACTTCTTTGCCTTGCGGCGTCTTGCAAGGCTGCCTCTACGCCTCGGAACATTAAGCACCCCAAGTGAGTAGAGAATCTCCGAAAAAGGTCCCCGCGCGGACTCTCTAGTGCAGAGAAGGGCGACCTCATCATCAAGAGATGTTGCAACGAAGCAGTGCAGAGCCCTCCTCGTGTTCTGCCTCAAGAAGGCGCGAGACTTGATTTCGCGTTCCTGGAGGACTTGCTTGAACCTTGAGTTCATCATCATCGATCGATTAGCACTCTACCTGCCCATGGGGCTAAACAGGCGGAAAGATTGTCGCTGAAGATACTGAACACGAACGGGAGGATCCATTATGATCACGATCCACATGAGGAGGTAATTTGAGTTACAGAAGAGGATTTTTATGGTCGTTGTAGATATACACCATCCCGTCCGCACCTCCACTGTTTGAATGTAGGTATGAATGACAGCGCCGGAAAAACCAAGGATGAAATGAAAGCTTACACAACGAGTTGATGTTCCCCTCGATATCGATTTCCGACATGGAAATAAGAAATATCAGTGCGAGCTTGCGCGATGATACATCCGAAATCGTCATCACATTTGAGGGGATCCCATAGACGAACACACCCTGTTTTAATGTGCCTTTAGTTTCATTTGAGTAACCCCCARACGAGGCAATAAAAACTCGCCATCATTGCCCCCAGTAAGCAGCCCTAGTTTTCCGTTTCTCTTCTCAATCCACTCTGCTTTAACAACCCCGTAATCTCCTTCATTCGGACTGACTCTTCGTTCTCTTGGGTCATGAATGAAAGTGTAGAGGGGCTCACGGCCCCACATCCTGGAATCGTAAACAGTGGTGCAGTTGTTCTCCCATGCAAGTGCAAGATAAATTCCGCCTGGGCTGAAAGCTGCGCTATTGCAACTACTGTGAGGTGGCTTGAACACAGTCTTGTGTTGCGGATATGGTTCCTGCTGGCGAACATTGTAGAGGCGAAGGATGTTTTCTGTATCTGATGATGTCAATAGAGCAAGCATTTCACCTTGATATATATATATAAACTGAGCGTATGAGTTCATCTCAGTGGAGGACAGGAAGTCTTACCATTATCTGTTAGAGCCATCGCATCTCCTTCTTCAAGCGCAGACATTTTACGTTGGGACCGTTTGGGGCCGTCTTCGTTCTTGTCGCAAAAGTAGTGCATGTTTTGCCCAGTGACAGTATCAAATGCTGCATGATAACCACGCTGACAGTCTTGATTGATATGCCTCCGTTCCGAAGAAGCGTAGAGGCAGGTTTTTGTTCCATGCCTACCCCAYTGCATCGAGCCTATCCGTTGGGTCTCTCGATAGGCAAAGGGAGTGAGTTCCATCATAAGGGCGCGGCCACCCGAGGGGTCTGAATGAAGTCCGATTTGTCTACAATGATTATTTAGAGCTCTTTAACAAACACATAGACCCATGGTCATACTCATCAGCGACAGCAAGCACAGTAGTTCCTGGATCCGAGGAAAAGGCAACGTCGTGTGGGCAGGTGTATTCCCCTGCATTTTGCGTATAGCTTTCTACTGAATCAACATCGTACTCCCAACAACGAAACTTATTATCCTGTGATGTAGACACAAAGCATTCCCTACCACAAGTTCAGTAAATACCCAACAAAATGAAGCAGAGTTGATGAGGCATACCCAGCGGGATGATATTGAATGTCGTTGACAGTGTAATGTTTTACTTCCTCAGCAGGTTCGTCTTGCCAGTGGCTAGCTTCCAGTAAAGATTTCCTCCAAGTTTCAGGAACTAGTCGGGGCACATTCTCACCCTTTCGCAGCTCAAGCAATGTGCCTTGCCTGTTGTAGGGGATCTCCTGGGCTGAGAGACAGCAAGTGACTAAGAGTACAAGATATATACTCAAAGGGATGCTCACAATCATCTTCAATACCATCCATCGTTCTATCAGGGCCCCCACCTAACGTACTTGAGCAGACAAGGATGTTTCCCCCATACTGGTCAATTTTATTGATAGCTAACAAATCAAATTAAGATGCAGCACCGGCAGATGTAAGAGCAAACACACCGCCAGGAGATAGGCGAAAAGTGCACTGCTCAGGCATCAAAGAATCATATAGCATATTGACTTTGTTCTCAAGTCGAAGGGATCTGAAAGGCGGCTTCTGTCTTCTATCGTGTTCATGCAGAATGCGCCGTAACTTCAAATGACCTAGATTGTAAATCTGTCACAAACCACGGAAATGAGCCCATACCTTCCCTGACATGAAGTCTGTATCTGGGTACTTAGTATTGGCCACGTCGTGGAATAAGGGAAATACACGATCAACTGTTGCGATGTGTATCTTTGCTCGGAAGGGATGTTTTTGAAGACTGGTCTGAAGCTCAGGAGATATTTTGACTGAGGAAGGGTCAGCTTGTCCCATGTCAAACTTTGAGTCATTGACAGTTGGTATTGGACTCCACTACACGGGTATATTCAGTCTAAGGATAGGTTGAGAATTCGGAATGCACAAACATATTCCTCGTCATCATCAGACAGAGGCGCCGTGCAGCGATACTCCTCTTCGTCCTCTTTATCTGGTGTGGTTAACTTAAACAGAGGGAATATTTATTCTGTGAAGTTGCTCTGTCATGAGAGGGACACATACCATAGGTGGAAAAGCAGTCGGGATTGTTGTTTGAATAGATATGCCATCTTCATCATCATCGTCAATTATGATGATTTCCTGCGATTTCTTCTTTCTTGTTCGACGTGCAGAGGTTTGCTGCAATACAAAAATATCAACTTCGAGACTACCAGAAAGAGCCAGGTTAAGATTCACAGATCTTACTGAAGTTTGTATATCAAGAATCTCAGACGGAAATACCTTGCCATAGTACCTGGTAGGTCCAACTTCACCAGTTTGAGGATTGTATGGCCTGTAATCATATGCATTCTTGCCAGCATCTACGTCAAACGGCTTATCCTCTCCTGTCAGGTCGCATATTACAGGTGGCTTAAATGTCTCAAGGTCCATGGGTGTGTCTTCGGCATCGACATCAATAACTTCCCTCATAACGTCTCTCAGCTTGTACGGCGGGTTTATCCTACAAACAAGAGCGAAGGCTTGTTTATGTGGCCAAAGGCAAAGGAAGTTTAACGAAAGTGATAACGAGAACACGTGACATGAAAGCCCTTGTACCGAGTTGAGCGATTGAGAATTCCTTTGCCCTTTGACCTTTGACCTTTGAACTCCCACCCGTACAACCTCTTTGTTTCGGCCTCGCAATCATTTCTCCAGTTATAAGTATAAAATCCATCTGGTTGATCTACTTGTTGCCATTCCATAGCCATGTCGACTTTCGACTCCCTCATACTAGAGCTTACCAACGACTACAATCGTGCCCATCCTTCAGATGCCCTCCTTTTCTGCCAGCAATTCTTTCAGAAGCGTTTGGAGGAGCAGAGGCATCGGACTCGTGATTTCCTAATGCAGCACTCGCGTACATTTGCTCGAGAGCTGCCGGCGAGCCTGTACATCGACAATCCTTCTGGTCCTAGCAGAAGGCAAACACCAGTCTCACCATTCTCGCATGCTCCAGTACAGCGCGCTCCAATCAGAGGCAGTATTTCACCAAGCCCTTTTGGTACTCTCAACGTTCCAGGAAATGCTCTACTCTCCGATCATCCTGTGCCACCAACGTTCAGTTTCGGCCAGGAAATCCCACCAACTTCCCCTCTCAACACCTCCAATCCAAATCCATTCGCTGGCTTTGCGAATGGCTACGGCCATGACACGGGTGCCAATGGCCTTGAGGTTCCCAGCAATCCTAGCATCTTTGAACGACGAACGTCCGTGTCCGCTGAATCCATCACTCTCGAGAACACCAACGAGCCCCTTCCTGTATTCCCAAAAACTTCAGACCAGTTGAAACGTATAGAGGCCTCCATCGCGAAGGACTTCCTTTTCAGGAACCTAGACGAAGAGCAGATCCGTGGTGCACTCCTCGCCATGCAGGAGAAGACTACGAAGAAAGGAGAAGTTGTTATCCGTCAGGGTGATAGTGGCGACTACTTTTATGTTGTTGAATCTGGCCATCTCAACTGTTACATCAAGAATGAGCCTTATTTCCTCAGTGGTTCCAGGAAAACGACCCTTCATCTGTGATCGCCGAGGATAAGCTTGTTGAAGGCGATTCCCCAATCTTCGGTGTGAAGGTGAGCGAGTGCAAACAGGGCAGCTCGTTTGGGGAGCTTGCGCTTATGCATAACCATCCCCGGCGTGCCACCGTGCTCTCAATGGAACCCTCTACCCTTTGGGCTGTGGACCGTGTCACTTTCAGGACCATTATCCTGACTGCTGCTCATAGACGTAAGGTCATGTACGAAGACTTTTTGGCGACAGTTGGTATATTGTCTGCTTTGAGCGCTGGGGACAGAAGCAAGATCGCCGATGCGTTGAAGACGTACACGTATCTTGACGGACAGCCCGTGGTCAAAGAGGGTGATCCGGGTGATACGTTTTTCTTTGTTGAGGAAGGGGAGGCGGTCGTGACAAAAAGGCAGCTTGGGAGCAATGGCGAGGTGAAGGAAATCACGGTGGGCTCTTACAAGAAGGGTGATTACTTCGGTGGTACGTATTGTTTCTGTTCTTTCCTATTATCAGTTGAATTGATCTGTTCTACAGAGCTTTCTCTGTTACGATTGGCACCCCGAGCAGCAACCGTCAGTGCTGTTGTTCGGCAGGATCCATCTCAGCCAAAGCTGAAAGTGGCTGCCCTCGAAGCGGATGCGTTTACTCGTCTAATGGGACCGCTTAGAGATCTCATGGAACACAACGCTGGCAAACTCTATGGACCAGTTCCCCGAATGTCATTTTCTCGTTGAAATTCAGTGTAAAAGAATTTGTAGCTCTAGTAAATATTACACAGTAGTAGCCTGTTAGCCATCAATCTCTGTAGTCAGTTCCTCTTGGGTATACTGTATTCTCTATTTTTCACTATATAAATCTATCTAAATATCTGCCGTTGAAGTTGAGAGTAACATGGATAAATTCAACAAGCTAAACTCATGTGGAGGTGGTATAACGAAAGATATCTATGCTTCGGTTATCACTTAAACGTCACTAACCTCTTCGCGACGGTGTCGTTGCGCGTCGAGTACTCTTTCCCTGCACTAAATGATCAATTAAGGTTAGTTGGGGCCNTTCCTGCCCGACTTTGCTTAACAAGATTCTGATTGATGTTTTTGTGCAATGACATTGAAAGTTATGCTGCCTCTCTATTATCCTCTTCCGGTGGGCGGGAAGGGCGGGGAAAGAAGGGCGGGTGNCACGTGCCATATGACGAAAGAAGCTTTGCTGATCACTTCTATTCTCGGACAAATCTCAGTGTTGACCTCCGAGTCCGTTCATGATGAGTCCCTCGGTTGAAGGGCATGCCAGTTGCCTCCAGGATATTGCTTGAGTGTCTGGGAAGTTTGACAGCCCATAACAATTGTTCTCAGCTCCTAGCTCAAGGTTCTGATCGTTGACTAGACATGCAACGAAATAATATGTAGGATCGACATAGATGTTGGACGGAACACAAATGAGGTGGGGTGAGAAGCATCTCACGCTCTAAATAAGCGCTAAGCGCTCCACGGGATAGACTCCTGCCGGCTCTCATAACTTGCTTCAGTAACTCCTTTACACTTCACCACGTCAATCTGGCCACTTTTCGCTCAGTTGGCGGTCTCCGTGAAAAGTGATTGAGATCGCTTTTCTCTCTTCTTCTCGCTCTTCTTCCCATCGTATCCTTCTCAAGGACCCCTTCCGCTCATTTTCCTCAGCTAGACCCTCAGTCCCCTCAGTCAATGGACGCCAATGCTCTAGAACGGAGACAACTCTTCGGCTCAGGTTGGTGTCGTTTCCTGCTGTTCTGTTGTTGAGTAGGCTGAGTTCTGAAGATATCCCTGATGTTTCTTTCTCTCCCAATCATGTTGCTCGTGCACTTGGTGATGCTTTTGATGCTTTCCCTGGCATCGGTAACATTATGTGTGTGCGCATTGAGCTTTCCCCATCTCTCCACCCGTTGAAGCCTATTTCTTTCTAGAGGTGAAACAACTACCAGTGCCATTGAGGAGTCCTCAACTGCCGTTGTAGCCACCACACCTACCTCCACTGCAACGGCGGCGGTCGTTTCGACCACCTCCACGAGGATCCCCACAACCACCTCCACGTCTGCCGTGGTCGAAACGTCAACTTCATCGGTGGTGCCGACAAGTACAACTCCAACNACTGGTACCTCGCCAGCCGCAGGCGCAGTATCTGCCACATCTGCATCTACGACTTCATCAGGGCTCTCATTTGGCATTCCATTGTTCCCAACGTACGATCCAGTCATTTTATCAAGTGCAAGTATTAACATATATGGTGATATCAGCACGACCTCGGGATCCTCAACAGCGTCTGCGTCTTCGTGAGTACACCTATGGGCTCGATCCTATGTATGGTAGTGACACCCATCTTCACAGAATCTCTGTGTCTTTGGGGGAACCTTTCGTCACATCATTCGTTGAGACATCGACCTTCTCGTCGGCTGGACAGGTCCACACAGTCACCAATTACGTGACGCAAACGCAAACTCCTACGGCCACTCCCAGTGCAGGGACACCCACAGGAGGGAAGTCTTTCCTAGAAAACAAAGTCGCCTCAGGCTTTGTGTTCACCCTGATTACATTGATTTGTTTGGGCGGAATCCTGTTCGGCACGACGTTCTTCATTCGCCGAAACAAAAATAAGCGTCTTGTTGACGATGCAATCAGCTTTGATCCAAAGACGTTGGAGAACTCGACTTATCTCTACCGTGACGAAGAACAGACTTTGGCGGACAAGCGTAGCAGCAATGGAACTTCTCAGAGCCATGGTGGGTACGGGCAATATGGGAATGGAACGCGAGGATATGGTACCGTCCCGTACCAAAACCCACCCGCTGCACCATACCAGAATCCGGGCTATGGACATCAAGGATATGGCAATCAGGGATATAGCAATCAAGGATATCCTGCGTATGCACCCCAGACCCCACAACCACATTATACACCTCCTAGTCCGGTAGCTGGGTATAACCCACCAAGCCCTGTCGCTGGCTATGCTCCTCAGAGTCCAGTGGGAGTTTATGCGCCAACAAACCCCCCTCCTCGAGCCTTTTCTCCTAACCCGATTTCTAACAATGCTAATCCCAACGGTGGTATGCCCAATCCATATGATCACAAGAGTCAAGGCTTCCAGTAAGCCGTGATTGCAGTGGGTGGGTGGGTGATTCTCTAGCCACTTGGTTTGTTTACTTATCTATGTATCAGTCTCCTGATTTGCGCCGCCATCGTGGACCAACAGTATCGATACTATCCTGGATATATCCTTCCTTAATTGTTACCAACTGTATAAAGCACTCCCACCACATACCCCACATCCTCAATGACTTTCGTTTGCTCGCGAGCACTCTATATAACTAATTCCTCTTCCACGGGTGCGGTCTATTCACTAGTATGCTTCCTCACATCCCCGGTGCTACCCCCTGTCTCCCTCCATGAACATAATAATGCTTTGCTTATCGTTATGTTTTGATACACCTCCTTTCTCTGGGTGTTCTTTGATGAATGAAGACCATTGTTGGCTGGTTTACCGATCTTGGTTGTTTGGGTCACTGACAAGGAGATGGTAGCACTTTCAATGTAGAATATCTTTACTTTCTGTATCCAATAGGCTTATTGTACTCGGGCAAGCTAGCAATCCAGTTGGTGTCGTGGAAGGCATCCTAGACGGAGTACATTCATAGTAGATCTCTACTAGTAGTGACATATATCAAGGGAATAGATATTTCCCCAATATTCATTCATGCGTTTAGTAGACCTAGTTATGAACGATTAGATGAAGAAGACACAATAGAGCAAAATACTTACCTCTAGGACATAACGCTCCTCTTCCTTGAGACTCTCTATGTATTCGCCTGCAGCGGCTGCATCCTGTCCCTTATACTTAACCAAGGCGTTCACGAGAGCTTCGTAGACATCTGGCACCGGCCATGTGGGACCACACAGATAGAAAGCAGCATTCTCATCTAGGAGCATCCGGGCGAGAGCCTCGGAATCTTCTAGCATCTTGTGTTGGATGTAAACTTTGTTAGGACCGTCACGAGAAAAGGCCAGCCCTGCTCGGGTAATGACATTGTCTTGGATGAATGCCTCGATTTCTTCGCCATAGAGATATTCTTGAGACTGGTGACGAGATCCAAAGTAGTAGTATACGGGTCCAATTTCGACACCTGTTTCGTGCAGCATAGCACGGTGCTGGAGAAAGGCGCGGAAAGGTGCAGCTCCGGTCCCAAGCCCAGCCATAATCAGCGGTTGCTTGTTGTCGGGAGGGAGCTATGTGTCCACGTAAGAAAATAAGCTGATGAAAACAGCCAAGACTCTTCTTACCTTCATAACACTGGGTTTAATAGATACAGTGACCTTTTGGCCAATCTTGAGCCACAGAGATATCGAGTGCATTGACCGAATCGAGGGGATCCTATGTAAAATTGATCGTTGGATATTGAACTTGAAAAGCGTTAAAAAGACTTACCACTGGGCGTGACCCAATCAACGGTGACAATCAATAAATCGACGCGGTTTCCAACCACAGTCTGTGCACTTGCAATGCTATAATGCCTGGGCTTGATGTCCCCAATCAACTCGCAGAGGGTTTCGATGCCGGGTTTAGCACTGGGGTAGAGTCTCAGGACCTCAGCAAAGGAAACAGTGTCCTTCTCTGACAGCTTCTTGAAAGTCGCAGAGCCTTCAGGTGACCCGACAAACAACAACGCATGTCTGTCGATGGACTTGGCAGCGTAGGGCGCAAGCTCAGTGTAGAAGGATTTCGGAGGCTTGCCGAAGATATCGATCTGCTGTTGAAGTGCTTGGAAAACTGTTCTGGTGTGCATTCTACCCTCGCTGTTGGGCACTGGGATGGTTATGACTCGGTTAGGATCGACGCCATACCAAGCACAGAAGTCAAGGACTTCCTGCTCATCGTTCCATCCATGTACACCCAACGCCTCTCCGATTTCATACTTGAGCCCAGTACCAGAGGTATCGAATTCGAGATGGAAGACGTTTCGGTCATATTCCTTTGGCGTGAGACGGCGATTGACAGTACAGGTGACCAAGAAAGTACGGTCAGGGACCTCGGGACGAAGGGAAGGAATCTGTGGGAATTCCTCCTCACTGGGGTCAGTTTCGGGAGTGAAGGCGGTGGGGAAAAGGAGATGCTTCGCCGCGTCATGCCAGGATCCCAAGCGGGCACCGTTAACAACGGTGTCTCCGTTGTCGGCCTCGACAGCGATGGCATTGAAGTCGAAGGACTTCAAAGGTGGCCCATCCTCCCTCTCGGGGATTTCAGCCGGGATTTCAATTTCAGCAAGAGCAGCCCATGCGTGCGAGTTGATCTTCTGTAAGTCTATACTCTCCACTGAATTCTCCCATGCAGAACGTGCGACCTTAAGAACCAGAGTCTCCTCTGCTGCCGAGCCGAGATAGAGCCGTAGGAATGCAAGGTGGGCGACAAAGTTTTGGACGGCAACATTCAGAGCGCCATCAGCCCCAGCAAGTTCAGAAGCAACTGCTTGGGCGTCGAGAACAAAAAGGTGGATGTCTCTCTCCTTTATTATATTGATAGTGTCGATGGTCAAATTGCTCAGTAGCTCAGCAGGAGACCACGAAGTCACCACCAAGACAACAGATCCCGACTTCGCAAGTTCAAAAACGGAGTGAGTTTTCAACAAAGTGGCATCTAAGACTCCTAAGAAGTCCACGTTCTGTCCTGTGGAGAAGTCAAAAGGTAATACAAACGGAATGAGAGCGCCCGCTTCGCCCGACTTGGGAGATAAAAGGATACGGCTCGCAGATATACCTCCCTGCTTGGAGAACACGTCGTGGTCGACGAGAAGCCGTGCTGAGATCTTCTTGTTAGACAAGAAAACATCTTCTATAACGTGTGGAAGTGCTGTGAGGGGTGACTTGGGTGTGCTGAAGAAGAGGATCTTCTTTGCGGTGTCGGGGGTAAGTGCCGGAACGGACGACAGCTTGGAAGGAACGAAAGGAGCCAGATACTCTCCGAAGATATCCTGCTGGGACAAGAAGCTGCTTGTCTTATCCGGGGTGATACGGTGTCCTTTAACAGCGACAGTGTTCGAAGGCTCAATAAGAGCGCTGAATACATCAACGTACAAGGCTCCTTGAACGTTTGCATTAGGGACTTCATCAAGAACGTGGATGGCCTTGACTGTTTGGGGAGAATATTGCGAAGCCTCTCTTCGTCCTCGTCCCCCTTCANTCTCATCATCTTCCTCCWATTCCGAATTACCTTGCCCTTTGCTGCTCCCCGTCTTGGCTTCGTCTTCTTTCTCACTTCCGTGGTTTTCGTCGTATCTCTTCTGAATGATCTCTGGATCAGGATATTCAATGTCCCGTAACCATCTCACAGAACATAGAACGTACCTTGTGCTTCGTCGGGGACATCCATTTCGACATCTCTTTTGAGATGCTTGACGCCGAGTTCCTTCGTCAGTATCTCCACGATTGTCTTTGCATCGGGGTGGCTGTAAGGAATCCTTCCCCAAGAGTCTTCCCAGGGCGCGTTCGTCTTCGTATCAATCCCGGGCCACTAAGGTAAGGATGAGCCATACCACGACGGCGATTCAAGCAACACGCGACCACCAACCTGGCAATATATTTTCAGGTAACTCTTCCGAAGCAGAGCACGCGTGACGTTCTTGTAGGGGTAGTAAACAGGCTCCTTCTTGGTGTGGCTACTTGCNGTCATCTGTTTGCTTGGTTCCATCGGTGGAGATGAAAGTAGCAGGTCAAGGGGAAGGTGGATCAAGCAGGATTGAAAGTCCGACTGCCGTTTACCCACCATCATCATTCATCGTTGGAACACTTTGGGCGGTCGGACTCTATGTCTTGTCTTCCAACCCAGTGGGACACGTGATGTTGTAGTCACCCTACGCTCAGCAGGTAGGGATCACTGGGTCAGCCTAGGCTGCTATCAAGTCAGACTCCGTTCGACCTTGAGGAATTCATACATGGCTCTTTAGAGGGCATGGCAGCGAGAACGCTCAATAAGGGGAAACAGTCCACTGTCTAACTCCGGCAGACTTAGGACATGTAGTCAATGAATTAATACAAGAAACTAAGGCTGGACAGGAAGGAAACAGTACCCATACTCCCAACGTTCACCATGGCAGAGAAAGTCCATCCAAGACTTTGTCAGGAACGAATTTTTCAACTTGACGTGCCCGTTGTGCTCTGTGAACTGCCAGTCTCTTGGACCGTTCCAGAGCTGCGACATCCCTCCATCCCTCAGCTCGAAGAGACAAGGAGAGCTCTCAGGCTTGTCCGAGTCTGGGAGATAGATCTGGAAGGGAAGGGGACGAGTGAGAGCAGGATAGCAAACATCCGCAAGCAACGACGGTCCATCTACACCGGCCCTGGTCCCTTTGGTTCCTCCGAGAATGAGCATGGTCCTTTGCACAAAATTCGTTGCAAGCAAAAATTGTACAACATCCTGAGAGCACATTGGCTTATTTCAACAAGGAAAGCAAACGGTGGATAAAACAGACTCTTTTTACCTTGGCTTCCCGAGGTTTTGCCGTCAGTACCAACTCTTCCAACGCATCCAAAGAGGCAGGGATAGACTCCCAAGTCCGTGAAAAATGGTCAGGATCATCATCGAGGATGGCTATATACCGGATCGAGTGCCAGAACTCGCTCAGGTCGGTGAAGAAGGCCAACCTGNAAGGGCCAGTCGTGGGGGATATGTAATGCAAACGTTTTCACCGAGCCTGGACAGGACTCAAGGTAGGAGAGAAAGTAGGAATCGACAACGGAGTGGTCGAGGACAATGATCTCCTCCAGAAAGATGCTCTCCTGGCGCATCGCAGCCCAAATGGAGATACGTTCATCCCCAGCAGGGATAGAGGTGCACCGGGAGAGGTGTAGAGATTTCAAAGACTGCAGGCCTGCAAGGGAAAAATTGGCGGGGAAATCGACTTGGACATTTACCAAGTGAAGATGTGTGAGAGATGAAGGAATGGTGAGTGGTAAAATCCGAGAGAGCTGCAGGAGGAGGAGACGATGAGCGACAGAGTGGTCGGATATATCCCCCACCCGTAAACGACGGAGGGAGGGGTTTGCAGTCGTCAGTCTTTGAACCGAACCACAGACCTGATCAGAAGAAAGGGATGTGGTGGCATAGACTCCACGGCCGTGCCTATACCCACGTAACTCGACGTTGAGTTCCTCTAACCGGGTGAACTGTTCGAATGGCAGGAGATAAAGTGAAGCAAATGTGGTAATCAATTCCAAACGAGTGATGTCCTTGAACGTTTGAATAGCTGCCAGAGAGAACTTGGCATCAGGATCCATGGCGACAGGAAAGATCCATCTACACATCCTTGCTAAGTGATAGACAGAGAGAGACAGAGACAGAGAGAGGGGACGTACGAGAGCGTTGTTATGTGATTCAACCTGTTCAAGAGAAGTTGGGGCAAGTCGTATGAAGTCTCCTCCCATTCGCAAGGCTCAAATCCAGACCGGTTTGGGAGGCAGACTGGGGATTCTGTCGCTGGAGTAAGGTTTCCCAACGGATTGGGGTGGGTGCTTAGAAGATCTCTCTCATGGTTACGGCAGTAGAGAGATGGAGAGTTTACATTGAAAGTGCGTTCAGGGACATCCGATGATGCACAAGTAAGTGAACGCCAACCAGTAAAGAGTTTTTGCTCCTTTCTACCGTCGAGAATCAGGTGCTGTACTCCCTTGTGGGTTTTTCGATTCGCAGATTTCAGATTGGCACATATGGAAGACAGCTTATCTTCTCTACAAAAAGGGATGAGCAGCTGAGGTGCTGCGACTGGATCAAAGAGTCTCAAATAATCTTTGCATGTTGCTGCAACAGCCAGTCTGTCTTGGGTAGAAAGCTTGGGGAATAGATCAGGATCCGACCGTGACCATCTCATTGAATCTCACCCATTGCATGGTCTCACCCCATATATCTTCCGGAATAGACGGTCCAGGGTCCATACTGATGGAACCGTGTCAATTTTTGCAGATGATCGAAGAGGGGAACGCTCACCTGAGGTGGTGGTCGTTAACAGTGAGGGATCGATCAGGTCACATCTTCGTTCTTCTCACGTCGGTGCTTATACCATCACACAACATGGAATAGAAGCAGTACGGTCATTTGATACAAAGCAGGACGTTCCATAACTCCGTGGGAGTTGCAGTCCGATGAGTGACATCCGTGAATGAGAATGAACAGGAGGACAGTCTCTGTCTTCTTTGTTAAACTAGTGAATGCTGATGTTTATGAGCCCACCCGTCCTGTCGAAGCTCGTTGTTTCCGCTCGTGGAGAAACGGCGATCAACGCCACAGCTTATGGCAGCTGGACCCGGGTAGCACTTGACGGTTTTGCGGGTCCACCCGCAACGTCAAGTGCTCATAACATTTGCTACGTTGCATGTATCCCTTCACGGCTGGTGAGAGAAAGGATGGGAAATGCATTATGCATGTCGTCCCGTCATTGAAATATTATATTTACTACACTCATACCAGCACACAGGATGAGGCGTMCAMASSATGASKCGTCCAAACCAACTCGACAAACCAAACGCTGCAGGTCTTTTCTGCGTCGAAAGAAAGCGTAAGGAGATGGGGAAACTGTTCTTTGAGAGCCTCTCATGTTTGGGAACTTTCCTTGTGGTGTGGAAGCTCCCTTCAAGTTGTGTGTGGTGAGGTACGCTTTCTGAGCAGGTGCATGATCGATATACCCTTGCTGGTTTTCATGATCATCAACAAGTAGGATTTATTGTCGGGAGACGATCAGAGACATTATATCCAGGGATCTGTCGTAGTTTCGNTGGGGGGGGGAAGATGTCCCAACCGAATATCCCATCACAGACCAA
>LBLO01000570.1:0-21050 GCA_004354395.1 Chondrostereum purpureum | reverse complement strand
CCTGGGAGGGCTTGAGTATATGTCTATATACCCAGACTTACCTGATCGGCGCTGATCCTCTATAGGATACAGCTTGAATGTTCACTAACTTAGGAAAGCTTTTGGAGTATTAAGTCTACTAGAGATTCAGTTATATAGATATTGTGTAGAATACATGCTACAGCTTATAAATAGTCTTATACACATATAAATTAAGCCAATTATTGATAAAAAATGACTCTGCTTGATCTAAAACATTCGTAGAGGTCCAGGAAAGTGGGGAGGGTGCATTTACATCAGGAAAGTACCCTTATGGCTCAGGTCAGCTATAGATAACTATGTACAACTATAGTAACTAAGGTTGACTCAGGGGTACCAAGTTCCCAAGTCAATGAAGTCAACTTAAGACAAGGTCTCTAAAGTAATATTCCCAAGTTAACTCCAAGTTATCTCTTTGTAACTACAAGTAGACTATAGTTGTCTCTTCATAACTACAAGCCAACTATAGTTAGCCTATAGCTATTCTGAAGTAACTATATAACATTCTAATTTCATTAAAATTCTATTCATTCAGCTTTCAAGCAAGCTTTCACACATTAAAGAAGAGTAAAACAATTTTTATTCAGCATTTATACTACTACTACAACTACAACATAACAATCTACATACACTAACAGACATATAATATAAGAAAGTACAATAAAGAGAATATAACTACAGGAGACAAAGTGAAGTAAGCCATAGGAAGAGGGAAGGATAGAGAGAGAGAGAGAAGAGANGGAAACAAAAAGGTAGAGATAGTATAAGAAGGACAAGAGAGAGAGAGAGAAAGGAGAGAAGGATATGGAGGAAAGAGATATGAACATAGTGTTGTAAGTGTCCGGTCCATGAACCGAGGTTCGAACCCGAACCGGCCGGACCGAACGTCAGGTCTGGTTCAGAGTTCACCACTTCGCCGAACTGAACATTATGTTCGGTTCGAGGTCCAGAAGTCACAAAATTTTCGTAGAAGGACCAAAACTTGGCCAGGTGGTCTTGTCTTGGGACTCTTGGCCACCGAATCTATCCCAGATAACCAGCAGTGCAGAAGTGGGTGTACTTTCCAAGGAATAATCGCAGCGCGAAGTCCCAGTGGCCAGGCTCACGACTTATTGGACAAAGCACATCGGCGCGACTCAGCGCAGGTCTCACGCGCGGGCTCTAGGCATAAAAGCATTCCAGGTATAGTATTAGCAATATTCTTTGGGATGCAAGGTTCTCGGTAAGACTCTGGTATTGACCCTTGCCATAGGAACCCTGGAGTCTGGACCTAACCCTTTTCTCAGCTTCAATAGTGGATCCTAAACCTTTTGCCTCTTCTCATCCTCCCAACGAGCCACACTGGAGATCGTTTCCCTGGTGAAAACGACACAATCTCCAGACTCTTAGTCCATATACATACATACACATTCTCTCACCCTTGCAGTCTGTTTTCTGTGGCGGCAACTTGAGCAACATGCACAGAATATATCAGTGTTGAGTGCGGGTAAGTACTCTATTACTGCAGTAGCGTGGCCATGCGGTGTTCCAGCAAAGAGTTACATCGTTTGTGTTCTTCATTCGCAAGCCATTGACTGTAGACTTGCCTGGGGTTGATCCTGGAGTAGACATGGAGTAGTTAACAGAAAAGATAGTTGATGGGCTAATCACTAACCAACCTCAGTTACACAAGGACAATCATTCCCTGTGATCGGTTTTCTAGTATCCCATCCGTTCGTTGTTGTTCATCAGCTACTGTACATTCTTACGCTATACAATGAGACTAACAGTGGCAAGAGAGCAAGTGAAAAGAAAGGTACGACAGCGGAACGAGCTACAAACACCAGAGTTCCAGTAAAGGATGGGGTAAGTATGGATGGAGTTGATCTGCCGAGACCGCGGACAGAATAAGCAATAGGAAGTCGCAATGCCACCCAGAAGTAAAGTGGTGACTCGGGGGAAGGTTCGTAAAGATGTAGTGCCTCTGGAGAGAAAGAAGACCTGTGGAAGAGTCCGAATAAGAATACCCAATAAATCAACAATGTCCATGAAGTGAGTATACATTGAAGATGAATTGGAATAAGAATGTATGTATACTTGAAAATTGCACTGGGCAAGAATAACGGATCCTGGTCGCAGACAACTGCCGTCTTTGAGGGTAGAATAACGAATACAACAATGTAAGGTGACGATATACATCAAGAATATTGATCAGAAAAATGTTACGGACGAGGTAGACCCCACTCTGATGTGATGGTCGCCGTCTGGCCGAGGTCGAGGTCGAGGAGATCCATTGGGCATTGCACCAAATCGCAAGTCTCTGCTTGGGGAAGAGGCATGAGGACTACGTGATGTACCCAGCATTAAAGGTCGAAGGCGGGATGCTGGACTCTCTGCCCTTGGGCTGCTAGCAGTAGAGGTAGGAAATGCTGGGGTAACCGCACTTAGAGGAGGCATATTTTTGATCCCCCGAGGCATCGAACCGTCGGGATTTTGCTGGGCTAGCCAGCCAGTGATGTCAAAATCCATAGCAATACTATCAGTGGTACCTATGGGNCCTTGCGATGTTCGTATTTGCTGGTCCATAGCGCCTAGTGTGGTGTCGATAGGAGATGGCTGACGGGAAGACAACGGAGGACGTGTTGGACGAGGGGGGCTGGCAGACTGGCGAGAGAGCTCGCCGATGTATTCCGACTAAGTGACGGTGTTGGTGTCTTGCGGGCGAGAATTAAAGATGGATCTGGCGTCATCATCCTATCAAGAACCTCTGGCGTCGCGATATTCCGGCCAATTGAGGGTCCCGGGTCTGGATAGTTGTAGTAGCTGGATACGCTCACAGCACGCTCGGGATAGCTCGGGAAGGTGGCCTGCGAACTAACAGGGCTGCTCGATGGACTCAAAGGAGGCAATGTGTGTGTTGTTATCTCGAATTGTTTGAACTTGCCCTCGTAGGAAGGTGCCGGGGATAGGACGAGTTTTTCATTGAATCCTTGACTTTCGAGATCCTTGCCACTTGATTTGTGCGCCGACGTTCCTCCTTCAAAAGCCGGTCCAAGGACACGGAATGTGTTGTAAAGTAACAAGACATTCACCACACCTACAACTGGATGTTAGGAAGGGTAGATGAGAATTACAACTAGAACTCCACAAACCTAACATAAACCAGCACGTGAAGGCAAAGACCATGGCCTGGAATGGGACGTAGTATCCTGAAATTTGAAGGAGCCGAGTGACTGAATAAGGGACCAAGTCAAGAACATATGCTTGAATAATAATGTTAGGACCCAGCACTGTGTACCCATGGAGCGGAACCACCTACCGACTGGGAACCAGAGCATGCTCCTAGCAATTCCGAGGACAAAGCGATGATACTCATCCATACGAACGCTGTTTCTCTGTTCAGGATCCAGCAACCGAAGCTTTACCCCTCCCTTGACAACCAATGTACCTCGCAAAACCAGGAATATGAATGCGTACAGAATGGCCGATAGAAACGCCGTAATAAAGATCTACAACATCTTAGAATCAATACCTTCCACAAAGTGAATAAACAGGACGTACTGGGAGGAGATGAAGCAGAAATTGGAGCTTCACATAAGGGTCACGAATCCCACATGATATCCCAAAAACGCCATAAATGGGTCCGTCTGACTGGGCAAGATACAAAGGAAGAGTTGCTACAACAGACATTAGTGAAACCTACAAGTTCAGTTGTCTGATGTACGTACAAACGATCGCTGCCAGCACCCAGCCTGTACAGATTGCTGTCATGTATACCACGGGAGTTTGACGCCTCCTGATGACCAAAGAGTTGAACGTATGGAATGCGATCGCTATGGTGTAATATGCAGTCGAAAGATTTCCGAACTGCATCATAGTGGCTGTAAACAGATATCCTATCAGTGATTGCATACTAATTAACTGCTCTTGTTTAGTTCACCTTGAGTGATACAGTAGGCATCTGTCCAGAGGTTAAATCCAATGATCGTAATCTGGGGGAATGAATCTTGAGCCGCACCTTGATCAACCCCTTTGTGGAACAACGATGGCACCCCCATTAAACCAGCGATGCTGTTGAACATATTGGCCAGCAGAAGGCAAGCTGCGTAATATCTAAAGGGA
Organism: Chondrostereum purpureum; assembly: GCA_004354395.1. Classification (NCBI taxonomy): domain Eukaryota; kingdom Fungi; phylum Basidiomycota; class Agaricomycetes; order Agaricales; family Cyphellaceae; genus Chondrostereum; species Chondrostereum purpureum. The sequence goes on along the minus strand of LBLO01000570.1, from coordinate 16,931 downwards.
GGTGAGGTCGTCTGTATCTTGCAAACGCCGTGTATTCCGCTCACCCCAGCTGTGTATGGAAGAATATGTGCTCCCGGGTCTCTGTGAGGTCCTTGTGCACAGTACGCTGGACAGCGAGCCAGGCTAATCTAACAACGATAGAGAACACCGCCACGGCGGATAGTATGGCGAAAACATTGACAGTCTTCGGGGAATAATATTCATCAGCTTGATTTCGAGTATTACTTGCAAGAAACGCACGATTGCACCACCCATCTGACCAGGACCGAAAGGAATGAATGTTGTTGTTCCAGACATGTTGGAGAAGTTGGAAGAAATAAAGAAAAGAAAAGCAGTAACACAACGAGGCTTTAGCCCTGTAACAAGGAATGTGGAAGTCGACTTGCGGATTATTCACAATCCACTATTCGAGGAGGGACGTCCTGCGCCTGTCGTCAACCAAACAGTCTCCCTTGGAAGGAACGAAGGCAGGGAACCCGTCCTTAAAGGATAAGGGAGTGGAGGAACGAGAAGAAGAGTCAAAGTTCAAGGCGTCCGCAGGCTCGCCCGAAATTAGGGCGCTATGTACGTATGTTTGCAGAGAAGCAAATGCCGAACCGAGTATCTCCTTTCATTGCCTGATCTACACTTTTCGGTACGATCATAAGAATCGTCACCCTGTCACTTGCCTTGTCAACACTAACCCGTTGAGCGGCCTCATTTGGTGAACATCACATCGTCCTCGCAACCATCAGGGTTGAATCCAATTCAGTGAAATATCGATGTTATCTGCGTGTAAAGAACTTCTCTATCCCTTGCGCAGGGTTTGTTTTCTGCTTCTTGTTCTTGTTCGTGTTCTTGTTTAATGCCTTGGCAAAGCTTTGCTTCTGGCCATCGTTGCGGTTCCGTGCAGAGGATCCTTCTTCGTTTTCGTGCTCTCTGGACAACTCCTGAGCAAGATGCCAATCGTCGTGTTCCTGTCGCAGGGCTTCCAGGGCCTCTGTTCGATCGTGGTCACCCACAAAAGCAATCGACCTTGACGGAGGGAGAAATAATCGTTTTCCACAACGAGGACATGTGGACATCGCATTCAGAGTGCCTGCGATGTGATCTTTGGGCACTTTTTGTGATTCTAGGTAGGTACTTGAGGTCGGCTCTTGGGCACTAAGACCCGGAGTATCCCCGGTGGCAATAAACGCCGATGGGCTCGACGCAGAGGGTGTCGAATTTGTATGTCGATGAGTTTCCTTCGACTCGAAGGATTCTTCTCGCGGTCGTTTCGACGGGGGCTTGAGGAAGTTCGCTATGCTTTTCTGACCAATCTCTGCGGTCTCAATGCCTGTAAACGATAGTTGAACACTCGTGATGTGAATAGGCTCCGAATTGTTGCCAATCAATTCTTTCCAAAGTTTATCCCCAGCCGATGCGACCACATCGACAGTGACATCCTTTACAAACGGAAAAGGCGCCTGCTTTGACCTCGACGTTTCATACCCTAATGTTAAGAAAGATCGTCAGCCCAGGACTTTTACTTGGTACCATCTGGTACGCTCACTCACCCCTCCTCGCATGAAGAGCTACAGTCTTTGGCCAGAGGTGTGGACTTGACTCTCGCGCGTTGTTCAATCGCAAGGCCAATTCTGCAGCTAGTACCCGAATCCAATGAAAACCTTCTGTGGCTTTCGTGATAGGTGTTTGTAGATTTTTTGAGGCCAGCATGCTCTTGTTCACCGGAGGCTTTTCTTTGACTGTAGGACACCATGGGTCAGGCCGGGAACCCCGTCCAATCGTACTCCTGATCACGAACCTTCCGATTTGTCAATTCCCCTGTTCCGTTTTGACGCGCTGTTCAAGACCGAATCGCGCAAGATAAAACATTTCTGAGACGCACCTGAGAGCTTCATAAATCCAGATCGCACTTTCCCCGTATTTATGCTGGAATTCCTCTAGAAAAATAAGGAAAGATAAGAAACCACTGGGATCCAGTTTTTGAGAGTAGCCTGACCTAAAGAAACGGATCTTTGACGGATTTACGAGTCAGGCTTAGAATAGTGTCATAAAGCTAGAAGACGCTTACAGAAGATCCCCCACTGTAGACACGTCGTATTCTTTGGCTATAGCATCACCGAGCTTGCCGCCAAGGAAGCGGATCTGATTTTCCAGGTTAGATATACATAGCTCTATGCGCGTCAGTAGATTCTGAAAAAGGGTATTACCTTCTGGAAATGCATGGGTTTGAGATACATGGGGATAGCGCTATTCCGAAGGATGCTCTGTACACAAATGTGAGAAACGAGAACGGAAAAATTAGTTGCGAGGTCGTACCTGGCTATTTGGCTTCTTGTAAGAGGCAGTAAGCTGAGCCAAGAGCAGAATTATTCGACAGAACAAACTTGCGTAGGTAGATAGAAACTATACCTTGGCCAAAAATTTATTCCTTCCAATTCCCTAAGAATGCGGAGACTGAGTAAGATTGGACTGCAAATGGATTTAGAAGGACTAACTGCAGACAGTGTGTAGCCCAATTTGATTCGTATATTATCTCTCAATTTGTCCATAAGTTCAGCCCCAATCGACAAAGCCACATCGTGCCATGTGAAAGGATCGCTGCTTTCCTCTGCCGAATGTTCACGTTCCAAGTCCCTTGGATCCCCGACAGGGGATTCCGTGTTGAGTATTTCAGATTGAGGCGTTATAGGTATCAAACAACCCAGACCATCCCAAGAAATAGGCGGAGGCGGAGGTAAGGGGGTGTCAACGCCATCTGGAGAGTCCTTGGGCACATGGGCGAGATGAGGGTATCGTCTTAGAATTATCTCGCGCACGGGTATACTCAAATCCATGAATGCCTCATCAATTGATGCTTTCTCTGGAAGAAATATCAAGGAAAAAGAATCGGCGAGAGCTACGAAACTTGCCTATCTCAGCACCAGGTAAACCTTCCTTGAACATGGCTATTATTTTTAAGCTCTCTCTTCTATAGAAATCTAACGAGACCTGGACAAGGCTTGAGTGCAACAATGGCTGCGAGCAGGGCTCATGCGCACCTTATGTGTTCGCGTATCCACATTATCCCAGTATCCGGGCTCCTTCTCTCCTTCTTTGTATGTTGCAACGTGAACGACTACGAGATCCGGACAACGTTCCTTTGCGTCCTTGAGCTTGTCCATTCGTGAAATGCCAAACTTGCGGGCCGGATAATTGACTGCGATTAACGATTCCCACTGAAGAACAACGAGCGGTTTATCTGTGATACCTAATCGAACCATTTCGCATGCTGCATAGAACGCGTCGCTGTCGCAGAGCGCTACGACGCGTAGTGGATCCCGAACACCCAGGTTTTTAGAGAGTAGATGTCGGTAAGTGATAGTGGGATTCAGGTCGCCAAACGCTTCTGCAGTAGCTTTCTCTTTGCCCTTCCATAGGGATTTCACTTTAGAAGGGGATGAAGGAGCCATATACTTTAAGGCCAATGATGGTTCAGCACAAGACACGACATGTCACAGGCTTCCCGACGTCACGTCGGCATAGCCAACAGTCCGATCATGATGGCGGGGCGTCGGCCCGATCAAAAAAATTACCGAAGTTGACTCGACCTGGTTATCTCTCTACCTTCATCATCGATGGCGCCTCTAACCCACCCCTCAATTCAAGGTTTGTAGTATCTTTTGTATTTACGATCTATGTTTTGACATAGTCTCCAGATGGCTGGTTCCGTGAGATCTCTTCCCAATGGCCGGGGCAAGCCATGACCTTGAAGGTCTCCAAAATTCTCCATGTCGAAAAATCACTCTACCAGGATGTCTTGGTTTTCGAATCAGAGACATTCGGAAATGTTCTTGCTCTAGATGGTGTTATTCAGTGCACTGAGCGCGATGAATTTTCGTGAGTTAAGCCCTAATGAACAAGTCAAAAGTTTCCTTACAATGCTTTGTAGTTATCAAGAAATGATCGCCCATCTTCCTCTAGCAAGCCACCCCAACCCCAAGAAAGTTCTTGTAATCGGCGGTGGAGATGGTGGAGTTGTACGTGAAGTGCTCAAGCACGACACTGTTGAGGAGGTTGTTCTCTGTGACATTGACGAAGTAAGATCTTCCCGTGAACCCTCTGATCTGGTGCTGAGTCAAGAAATCTCCAGGCTGTCGTGCGTGTGTCTAAACAGTTCCTTCCCCATATGGCTGGTCTTCTTTCGTCTCCAAAAGTCACTGTCTTCATCGGGGACGGTTTCAAGTTCCTCGCAGACAACGAATCTACCTATGATGTGATCATTACAGACTCTTCTGACCCCGTCGGACCTGCAGAATCTCTCTTTCAGAAGCCATACTTCCAACTTCTTCACGATGCACTCGCCCCTGGAGGACACATCTCTACACAGGGAGAATGCTTATGGCTCCACCTCCCTCTCATTTCCGGGCTGAAAGAGATGACCAAGACTCTATTCCCTGTCTCTGAGTATGCATACACTACGATCCCCACCTATCCCTCTGGTCAGATCGGGTTTATGGTTTGCTCCAAAGAGGCTGGACGAGATCTCAAGACTCCAGTCCGTGCTGTGAAAGACACCCACTACTACAATGCAGCCCTGCATAAGACAGCATTCGTCCTACCTGAGTTTGGCCGTGCCACTCTCGAGGAAGGGAAGGATATTCTTCCCAAGTTTGGACGCGCTTCTATCGAGATCAAGCAGTCGAAGAAGATCCTTTTGCTTGGAAGTGGATTTGTTGCTCGTCCCTGCGCCGAGTACATTGTTCGTAACCCCAATAACTACCTCACTATTGGTATGTTACTTCCGTCCTATTCTACTTGATCTATCAAACTCAGAGTTTACCCTCCATCAGCATGCCGGACGTNGAAAAGCGCCGAATCCCTTGCCGASGGTCTCCCAAACACCTCAGCAATCTCTCTCGATGTCAATGACACTGCCGCTCTCGAAAAGGCTGTCGGAGACTACGATCTTGTAATTTCGCTCATCCCTTACACATACCACGCTGCCGTCATCAAGGCTGCGATTAAGAGCAAGACCAATGTTGTGACAACTTCCTACATCTCCCCTGCCATCCGGGAGCTAGAGGCAGACATCAAAAAAGCTGGAATCATTGTCATGAACGAGATTGGCCTTGACCCCGGTATTGACCACTTGTACGCTGTCAAGACAATTGACGAGGTCCACGCGAAGGGCGGAAAGGTTTGTCTACAAATTACCATTCACTCTACTCGCAAGTCCGTCTGATTTGTTTTTCACTCTAGATCAAGAAGTTCCTCTCTTACTGTGGTGGACTTCCTGCTCCCGAATGCTCTGATAACCCCCTTGGCTACAAGTTCTCTTGGTCCTCCCGTGGTGTCCTCCTCGCCCTCTTGAACTCTGCTGCATACCTCGCCGATGGAAAGAAACTAGACATCTCTGGCCAGGAGTTGATGGCCCACGCAAAATCTTACTATATTTCCCCCGCATTCGCATTTGTGGCCTACCCCAACCGTGATTCTACTCCATTCCGGGAGTTCTACAATATCCCCGAGGCAGAGACCGTGGTTCGTGGGACACTCAGATACCAAGGCTTCCCTCAGTTTATCAAGGCATTGGTTGATCTTGGCTGGCTAGACGCTACTGAGAAAGACTGGTTGAAGCCGGAGTTGACATGGGCGGAGGTCATGCAGAAGACTATTAGGGCCAACAACGCCAGCGAAAGGTATTAATCTCTCCCTTCCATCACTACTGTCTAGAGCTAAGGAGTGTCTGTAGTACTCTTGTTGAACAGGTCAAGACTATCTGCAAGTTCCCCGACGAATCGGAGACCTCAAGGATTGTCTCTGGGTTGCGCTGGATTGGTCTTTTCTCGTCAGAGAAAGTTAAGCCACGGAGTGGAAACTTGTTAGATACTCTGTGCGCACAGCTAGAGACGCTCATGGCTTACGAGAAGGGTGAGCGTGACCTTGTCATGCTTCAGCACAAGTTCATCGTWGAGTGGGCCGATGGAAAGGAGGTCAGCAGTCTTTTTGTTCCTCATCAATGTCTGTTTTCTGATAGCAGTTCCTACAGGATACCATCACCTCTACTTTGGAGGCGTATGGAAGTCCCAGCGGACATTCCGCGATGGCTTTGACCGTAGGTCTACCATGTGGTATTGCTACGCAGCTGATCTTGGACGGCGTCATCAACACTCCCGGTGTCCTGGCCCCTTACACTAAGGAGATTTGCGACCCTATCAGAGAGGTTTTGGAGAGCCATGGTGTGGGGCTCAAGGAGAAGACATTGTAAAATGTAATCAGCCACTAAAGTGACGTGTATATTTTGTGTAAACAGCCTATAAGCGCATGGCCGTAGCGCCCTTGATGATAGTGTATCTTATACAACTATCTCCACTTCATCTGCATTTAAAATCCGACTTCACGTTCACATTGAGATTGAAAATGACAGCAGCTACGAACAGTCCCTCCTCGTAGAGGGCTACATTATTAGAACCTTTCAACAACATCCCCACTGGGAATCAAATGAGCTTGCTCTAACAGGTCGCCACAGCTGAAAGTTCGGCCGAATCGACGGAGTAGTCATCGTCACGTGAGCTACAAGCATTAAAGTGACGACAATTTGTGGATATGACTCGGCAACAATTTTTTTAAATAAGAACCAAGCCTCTTGTAACTCTCTCMCTACCAAAWTTTACATYCCCCCAAACCCAAAAGACGTTGACTATGTGTCCCCACCAAAACGGCGACTCTGCCCCTGCTGAACGCTCTGAGATGGTCGAAGTACCTCTCGCCAATGGCGTCAATGGCCAGGTGAATGGCAAAGTACAGAAGCGAGGAGGAGTCAGCGGGAAAGCAGCCCCCGATTCACAAAGAAACAATCCTTATGCTCCCCGGGCTTCCGATTTCCTTTCGAACATCTCCAACTTTAACATCATCGAGAGCACACTTCGAGGTAAGCCCCCTATCGATCACCAACTTCAAAACTCGGCTGATCTTTTCACCAACAGAGGGTGAACAATTTGCTAATGCTTTCTTTGACACCAAGACCAAAATCGCCATCGCCAAAGCACTCGATGCCTTCGGTGTTGAGTACATTGAACTCACATCCCCAGCTGCTTCTGAACAGTCTCGCGCCGACTGTGAAGCTATCTGCAAACTCGGATTAAGAGCTAAGATCCTTACCCACATTCGGTGTCATATGGATGATGCTAGAATTGCTGTCGAGACTGGTTTGTGCCATTCTTTGCTCATTCTCAGACAGTATTAAACCCTATAATCTTAGGTGTTGATGGTGTCGACGTTGTCATCGGTACCTCGTCTTTCCTTCGTGAATTCTCGCATGGAAAGGATATGGCCTACATTACCAAGACGGCCATCGARGTTATTGAGTATGTCAAGTCCAAGAACATCGAAGTCCGATTCTCGTCAGAGGACTCCTTCCGTTCCGACCTTGTCGACCTCCTTTCCATCTACCAAACCGTTGACAAGATTGGAGTCAACCGTGTAGGTATTGCTGATACTGTCGGCTGCGCCAACCCCAGACAAGTGTACGACCTCGTCAGGACGTTACGGGGAGTAGTCGGTTGTGATATCGAGATTCACTTGCACAACGACACCGGAATGGGTATGACCTATTTCTCAATTTCTCAATTATCGACTCATCTCGATTCTCCAGCTATCGCCAACGCTTATACTGCTCTCGAGGCCGGTGCCACACATATCGATACTTGTAAGTTGACGCTTTGGCCGATCACACCGTTGATCATCTCCTTTCGTCCTACAGCCGTTTTGGGTATTGGTGAGCGTGTTGGCATCACACCTCTTGGTGGTCTCGTCGCCTGCTTGTACGCTGCGAACCCTGAATATGTCAAGGCCAAATACAACCTCCCTATGCTCCGAGAAATCGAGAACTTGGTCGCTGAGGCCGTTGAAGTCAACGTCCCATTCATGAATCCTATCACTGGCTACTGTGCGTTCACGCACAAGGCTGGTATTCACGCTAAGGCCATCCTCAACAACCCCTCGACCTACGAAATCCTCAAGCCTGAGGACTTCGGTCTCACTCGCTATGTTTCAATTGGTCATCGTTTGACTGGTTGGAATGCCGTCAAGTCTCGTGTCGAACAGCTTGGCCTCACTCTCACTGATGAGGAGGTATGTAAAATTCTTCAGTCGTCCTTTGAGTGAACTATCAACTGAACATCCCATCAGGTCAAGGATGCTACTGCCAAGATCAAGGAGCTCGCAGATGTCAGAACGCAATCCATGGACGATGTTGACTCTCTTCTCCGTATCTACNACTCTGGAATTCAGTCTGGAGAACTTGCCGTTGGGCAGAAGGAGGCCCTCGACCGGCTCCTACGCAAGCACAGAAATCACGCCGAGGGACAAGTTGATGCCTCTGTTTCAAGAGAACGGTCATAAACCACTCTTCTCTCCCTCATTTAAACCCCATCTTTCTTACCTTGCGCTGTATAATTGTATTTAGTAGTAGCGGAGAGGGATGTCCTCCTACGCTTGTGCCCGCTCCTACCCCAAAAAGAGTCCGGTGGCGATGGGTCGCCAGGGACTTGTTGCGGATGTATCTTTGTGTACGAATAGTAGTTTGAAGGGGTGTTGCTAGTAATCCACTAGCAATCGGATAATCATCATGCAATGGACTATATAATGCGACGTTCACAACGCGTCTCGTCGTGGATACTTTCACAGTTCCGATCACAGTAAGCAAGAGCGCACTTCCGACACTTGTAATGTCCCCAGTAACCACACACCGAACATATAAGACGCGGAGGATATGGAGAAGGTGGGGATGCAGCAGTAAGATATGTAGGTACAGATGCCGGCAGCGAATCAATTTTCTTCAAAGCCTTATGAGTAGATAGCGTTGGTAAAAATAGGCAATATAAGCGCCACTCACCGATTCCTCAAGGAGAGTAGCAAAGGTCTTTTTATACAAGATAGCAGAGCGTACGTTCATTGTAGACTTCTTATTTGTTGCGGCAGGAGATGTGCCTAGCATCTTGAGTTGTCGTTTATCGGAAATTGTTTGTCTTGCTCKACCCTTTTTGGCGGCAACGCCACCCTCCTCATCCTCATCCCCACCTCCTATTGCAACTTCGGAGTAATTAGAGCTCTATAGTAAACGTATAAGCTGCATTTCCGTAGTCTCTGAAAGGATTACAACTTCAAGTTCATCCAAGTGTCTTTTATTGCGTTTTTCAATCACCCCAGGGTCGATAGAGGATGAGGCGGGATTATTGACTTGTCGGGCCACTAGACAGAATGTTCTTGATTTGAATTTCTGCTTTGTTCTCCCTAGACGTCTCAATTTACTTACGTTTCTCTCTTGTTCTCTTTGGTGGCATGTTATCACTTCCAGGTAGTCAGTAAAAGGTTTACTACTTTGGCAAATGCGGCCGTAGGGTAACAAGAGATGAATGGGACTACTATTAGTATTAATTTCTGAAGCGGGGAAAGTGAGCACGCAATCGGCCGACATGAGGCACTGCTCTTGCAAATTCGTGCAATAAACGGACACTCTTTCTTTGACTACCATCTCTCTCATACATTCCCATACTTTCGAATAGAAGAGAGATGTCGCCTCCCACAATTGACCCAAAATTAACCAAGCCCCTACATGACTTGCCCACGCCTGAACCCGAGTCACCTGTAAGGCGTCGTAGGCCGCACAAGTTTTCGACTCTCTGCGCGACCGTGGAGAATCCGGAACAGAAAGACCAGTATGGCAGTAGCTCAGTTCCTATTTATCAGACTGCTACCTTCAAAGGCATGAATGGCCAGTACGACTACACGAGGAGTGGAAATCCCACCCGTAGCCATCTTGGTACGTAACTAGTCCTGAGACATAAGCTTTCTTGTCAGGTTGAACTAATTTTTATTGGTTTTTGTATAGAACACCATCTTGCAAAGATCTCATCTGCTAGCCATGCTTTCGCTGTATCATCAGGAATGGCAGCACTCGACGTTATCCTGCGTTTGCTTAAGCCAGGAGACGAAATCATCACTGGAGATGATTTATATGGGGGAACGAACAGACTGTTGACTTATGTTCGTATTCATATGGGTGTCGTCGTACACCACGTCGATACCACTGACCCAGCATCGATAATTCCCTTCATTCACCCCACGAAAACGGCCATGGTCCTTCTCGAATCTCCAACCAATCCTCTTCTCAAGATTGCAGATCTAGCTGCTATCAGCAAGGATGTGAAGGAAAGGGCACCCGATGCTGTCATTGTCTGCGACAATACTATGATGAGCCCATACCTGCAGCGGCCGCTTGAACATGGGGCGGATATCGTATACGACAGTGCGACCAAGTATCTCAGTGGTCACCATGACCTTATGGCTGGTGTTATCACATCCAACCGAGATGACATAGCTAAGGTGTGTTTCTTCTTTACGTGCGTGAGGTTGATCTCAACATGTTTTCCTCGACCAGAAAATTGCCTTCATCATTAACTCGGTTGGAAACGCCCTTGTTCCCAATGACTCCTTCCTTCTCCTCCGAGGAATCAAGACTCTTGCTGTCCGCATGGATCGACAGCAGAGCAATGCTACTCTCGTAGCCAATTATCTTGACTCTCTAGGTTTCTCCGTCCACTACCCTGGCTTAGCCAGCCACCCAGGAAGAGATATCCACCTCCGCATCGCAGATGGAAATGGTGCTGTGCTGAGTTTCGAGACAGGGTCCAAGTCATTGAGTGAGAAGATCGTTGGTGCTACCAGGTTATGGGGCATTAGTGTGAGCTTCGGTTGTGTGAACAGTTTGATTAGTATGCCTTGTGTCATGTCGTATGTTTTTTCTTTTTCCTCCTGGTCGTTTCGTTTCATTAATATTATCTCATCAGACACGCGTCTATTGATCCTGCTGTTCGCGCTGCTCGTGGACTTCCGGAAGACCTCATTCGTCTATGTGTTGGTATTGAGGACGCTACTGATCTCCTCGAGGATCTGGAATGCGCACTCGTTGAAGCTGGGGCCATATATTTCAACGCTATTGAGAACAAGATGATTCGCATAGAACCCACCGATGATGATGTTCTCAGTCAAGCCGTCAAGAACGCTCTTGCTGAGAAGTCCTCAGAAGATAATTTGGAATGGTTTGTTAGTGCTCCTGGAAAGGTGATTCTGTTCGGAGAACATGCTGTTGTCCATGGTGTGGTATGTCCAAATGTGTTTTTAACGAGTTGTGTCCATTTATTGACGTTGCATATCCTTGTTAGACTGCCATCGCTGCCTCCGTTGACCTTCGGTGCTACGGTCTCACCACCCCACGTAACGACGGAAAAGTTTCCGTGCACTTCGCTGATATCCAAAACTTCTATCATGAGTGGGATATTGAGACACTCCCTTGGGAAGTTGTCACCCCTGTTCCTGCTGGTGAAGAGCATCCCGAAATTCTTGACCAAAAATTGGTCGATGCCATCTCCAATGGACCTTTGGGTGCCCTCGGTGAAGATATGCACCACGCCAAATCTGCCAGTCTTGCCTTCCTCTATATGTACCTCATCCTCACCCGGGGAGTAGATAGGTAAGAGGAACCTTGGGACCGTTCTTTTCAATCGCTAACTTGGGATGGATGTACAGACCTTCTTTCAATTTCACTGCTCGTGCAACCCTCCCAGTCGGCGCCGGTCTGGGATCCTCAGCTTCTTTCTCCACTTGTGCTGCTACCGCGCTCCTATTGCTCCATAAGCGCATCTCACTCCCAGCCGTTCCTCCCCCTTCACAAGCCGGCCACATTCATGTTTCCCATCAAGGTCGCCGTGCGATCCCCCCAGTCATTGCCGAGGAGGTGAACAAGTGGGCGTTTGTTGCAGAGAAGATTCTACACGGAAATCCCAGCGGGGTAGACAACAGCGTCGCTGTCTTTGGTGGTGCTCTTTGCTATACTAGAGCTGGATTCGGAAGGAAGAGTGGAATGGAGCCAATCCATGGGTTAGGCATTTTCATATGCTTGAAATATGCTTATACTGACCCTTGGAACAGATTCAAGTCCTTGAGATTCTTGCTGACGAACTCCAAGGTTCCTGGGAGAGATACGAAGAAGCTTGTAGCTGGTGTCGGTCTGAAGAAGAGAGAGGTAAATCACACGAGCAACTTTTTGATTAGGCATTTGCTCACCGCTCCGTCCGTATTCAGGAGCCCGAACTGGTAGAGAAAGTGCTTGAATCCATCCAAACCATCAGTGATGAAGCTCGACGAGCACTCGCCGACCCTGAGTTGCCACGACAAGCTTTGCTTTCTGCGCTATCGGTACTCCCTATGTTATAAGAACCCACCGGGACATGGTAGCTGACTTTGACCTTCCTCAGGCCTTGATCCACGAGAACCACGGCCACCTGGTGACATTGGGCGTATCTCACCCTGCTCTCGAAGCTATTCGTTCGAAGACCGGGGCTGCACCATATGGCTTGAGCACGAAGCTCACAGGTGCTGGCGGAGGAGGATGCACTCTCAGCATGATCCCAGACGGTTGGTTTTTACTTTTGATGAGTATGGGATAGCCACTTACCAGACTTTCGACAGAGTTCCAAGAGGAAGTCCTACAACTGCTCATCAACGAGCTCCAAGAGAATCAGTTTGACCCATATTTGACAGCTGTTGGTGGAAGTGGAATGGGAATTCTCTCGCCCTACCCAGAACACCGGTCGACCACCACCAAGAAATCAAGTGCAGTACCTGCTGTAGGGCAGGTCACTCCACCTGAGACACCCATTCCTGACAATGCTTCCCCTGCGGATGCCCCGTTGGGGGAACCTCTCCGGCCGGCGTTCGAGATGAAGGGGGCCTTGGAACTATCTTCGTGGGTTGAAGGTTTGGGGAGATGGCTGTACGTTTGAGAATACAAGGGCTGTTGTCGAAATACTATATGTTATGCTTTGTCTCCCTGATGTTGTACCATATTATATACTTTGTAGATAATGCCGTCGAATTCAACTGTGAACTTCTCACAGTCCATGTGTGGGAAGAACGGCGAAAAAGGTGTGTATCTGAGGCGTGGCACCTTGACACGATCACGTGAAGCGGGTAATCCATAAACATGAAGGGCTTAAAGAAGGACTTCCTTGTCGTTTCCTTCGAACAGGATCATCCAGAACACACGTTGGTGGTAGAACACCAATTTGAGAGGTAAAGGAAATTAAGGTGAGTCCTATTGAGCATGTGGCGCCGGGCCGGGCTTGGCACCCGGGTCATGGTTTATAGAATTGCTATAACCTTGGTCTTGTTCATTTCCCTCCACCACATCACCTTTACGACTTCCCTTCATGAGACGCTCTGTTTATCTCCTTCTTGCCAGGTCTACCCTCGCTAGCCCTTTTCGTCACCTTCAGCAAGTCTATGTCAGTCATGAACCAGAACACCCTAGTTCCCAGGAATTTTGGTGGAAACTAATTATAAGTGGTGTTCTCGTTTTAGCAGGCGGTGTATTTGCCGGGTGCGGGAGTTATCTTATCGAATGAATATCACATTAACCCAAATATCTAGACTTACCCTCGGATTAATGGGTCTCGACGAATTGCATCTTCGTGTCTTAGCTGCCTCTTCAGACGACCCTATTGAGCGCAAGAACGCTAAGAAGGGTATGTCGTTCTCTTGCCACCATTCTTGAAAGCTTATTGCTATGTATAAGTTCTCAATCTCATGCGGAAAGGTCGTCATTGGGTCTTGGTAGTACGTACATCCCATCGTAATTGTTTCTTGTTTTTGACATGTCCCTAGGTCTTACTCCTGGGTAATGTTGTACGTGCATTCTAAACGTATCGTGGCGCAAGGTCAGAGAATTCATTCTCGTTTAGATCATCAACGAGAGTTTGCCCATTTTCTTGGACAGTGCGGTCAGTATTGTCTGCCCATCATCTTCTTTTGTGTGTACTTACTCGGATCACATAGATTGGTGGAGGGATCGCTGCAGTAGCAATCTCGACTACGGCAATTGGTAAAATCTGACCCTCTGTCTCTGTACCCACGATTCTGACATGGTCGTAGTGATATTTGGGTAATGTGGTTCCCCTTCATCATTTACTCCTGCTCATGCTCTGTACCGCCACCTCGTTCAGCGAGTGAGTCTAAACTCTCTGCTGTATTCACACGTTCTGACTTTGCTCAGGATTATCCCACAGGCCGTCAGTGTACGATACGGCCTCTCAATCGGTGCAGCATGTGCACCTATGGTCTTATGCCTTATGTGGCTTATGTGTATGGACTCTGCTATCCAGCGAAACAACCGTTCATGTCGAAATAACATGTTTTGTAGCTCCAGTGGCGTGGCCGATAGCCAAACTTTTGGATTATGTTCTTGGCCACAGCCAAACCCAAACCTACAAAAANGCCGAGCTCAAGTCCTTCTTGCAGTTTCATCGCATCGGAGAGGAACCTCTTCGTGACGACGAAATCAGTATTCTCAACGGCGTGCTTGATCTTAACAACAAGAAGGTTGAACAAATTATGACTCCTATGCGGGTATGCTCTTTTCTGTCTTTGATGTTATTATCATCTAACCTTAAACCCTGAAGGATGCGGTAACACTCAGCTCTGATACCATACTGGACCACAAAATGGTCGATACTATGTAGGYAATTCCCACGATCCCCAGTAACCTTGTTGACCTTGATCTTGCGGCAGAATCATATCAGGATATTCTCGATTTCCTGTCCATGAACCCGGAAATCCTTCGGCCTTTATAGGGCAATTACTTGTAAAAAAGGTTTGTCCGCCTTTGATTTTACACTATCGCAGCTTAAAGTCACCGATAGTTACTGCAATATGACCCCGCGAAAGCTCTACCGGTTTCCAGCTTTCCGCTCTCTATCTTGCCTGAAGCTCATCCTACCATAAACTGCTTCCAAGCATTGGATTACTTGCAAGTTCTTTTTTCTTTTGTTGATGATAAAGTCTGAGCCTAGCTTAGTCAGACAGGTCGTGCTCATCTCATCTTAATTAGTCGCAGTCCTGGAGTTGCTGGTGGTGCCATAGGAGTGCTTACTCTTGAAGGTACCCTTCATTTCAATGTCCATTTCTTCTTCTTATTAACGTGTCACCCAGATATCATCGAGGTAAATTCCGAGCAGTTGTTTTCATCTCTCGCGTCCCGATTCACATGACAATTGCCAGGAAATCATCTCGGAGGAAATAGTGGACGAGACCGATCGTTATGAAGATAATGTTTCAAAGCGGACGGCGAGAAGAAAGACGACAGCAGCAATAATGCGAGGGTGAGTCGTAATTGCATTGTCCCTTGCCTCCATATTCAGGACTTGGTGCAGAATCGTCGAGCGGGAACGAAGGCGTGATTCGATTGGTACCGCTGTGGCGAGCACACCACCTACAGAACGCACTGGACTTCTGTCAAGGATGCCGTCGTCGATACGAAATTACATCGACAGTCCCATCAGCGAATCTCCTGCGTCCACCTTATGATGCTCATACTAGGGCTGAAATATGCTGGTCTTATTTGGGTAGGCCTGACCGCGGGTTGCTCAAATTGTTTGGGGGTTTGTCGCACTTTATAGACTTCTGTATCAACAACCAGGATTGCTTTTTTACACCTTCTCTCGATCCAGATGGCGTACTCGTGTCTAGGTTGTATTTATGAATTGAAGCCAATGTGCACACCATTCTACACTCACCTCCAGAGCAAACAGATGCGAATCATGTGAGTTGGGGGAAAGTTTGTGCACTGATTCCGCCAAGTGGTAAAGATACTCCTGGGCACAACTCGGACTTAGGAAACCCGTGTCACATCTACCACGAACCAAAATGCACCTTGTTTGGACCCGATGGACCAACAGAACGCCATATCCGGTCTGCCAAATCATGTATGGGTTCCGAACCGACTGTGAATGCTTTGTGATCAGCTGCAAAATATCTGAAAAGTAAATTAAGAGGGAGGGACCCACTGAAGGAAGGGTTGTCCTTTCTACCCACGTAGCACTGAAAGTTACGGTGAGAATACACTTGGTGACACAAAACGAGCACGAACAAACGCCTGGTATGCAAGGACTTCTAATTAGAAGGTTTCAAGGGTATTAATGAGAAAGGAAAGACATGCCTGATGAACTACAATTATTTCCTTTCCGTATTCGTCGATATTATATACATCCACCGTCTCTAGAGTGTAGCCGTCCTGTTTTGGCTTTCAGCAAGCACGAGTCGGGAAGATATTCGGAACCAGCACCTTTTCTCGATAATCTATCCAGACCGTAGACATTAGCACAAGATAAGTGACAAGCCCAATTTAAATATATATATACCCAAGTAATCTCGAACTTCTGCTTGGTAGGCAGAATCTATGGTATATGCAACTCCTGGGAAGACACTTGAGAGCGGTAGAGACACACATAAAATAGCCATACCCCACACAGTATCTTCGTCGGGAAATGCGTCCTGTTGTAGTGTATCATTATGGAGATAGAACCCCTGTGAGTCCACTGTGGCGCACCGATCCGGAGAAATGATCCCAATCCTCCTTGTGTATAAGAGTTACGACTCTTCCTGGATTCTGAGCACGATGTGAGCAGGAACAATTCATACTACCGTATCAAACAGTTCCTATAGCATTTTACTTCTGGTGTGCCTCGGTGATCATGAGATTTTTGAGCAAATCTTCGAACATATCCCTTTAAGAATCCAGAGACTGTATCATGTTAAGGAGATGTGCTTATGCAACAAACGGCCCATACCTTGAGAGTATACATGGGGTGGAGGCTATATCAAATTATCTGCTCAAAAACATCTTTTGTAGTTGCTGAATGCATCCACACCTTCCAGATCAATGATCCGTACCCAAAAACGATGAAAGGTTTTGGATCAGCAGAGTCGACACTGACAGACATCACAATTCTCCGAGTCTCGAAGACGAACGAATGTGTGTGGAATTGGTAGGATTTCAGCAGTAAGCTACCTAAAGTATGATGGTGAGATCTGGTGAGATTATGACGCTGGTCCACGGTAGCCCGAAG
>LBLO01000057.1:0-63911 GCA_004354395.1 Chondrostereum purpureum | reverse complement strand
CTCCGCGACATGTATTGGGCAGTGGGTGGTGCTTTACCCCACTTGCTGTCGAACCAGGACCTGCGAAGTAAGCTATCACCCNACGAAGTCGACTATCTTCGGCAGTATAACGGAAATGTGATGGAATTCAGAGCAGACTTTGGAGTGGGAGAGGATGGTGCAGGCGTCGAAGTGGATATCATGGCCAGCATCGAAACGGTACCGAAGGATTTGAATGTGCAGGTCGAAGTGGTCAAGGACTGTGGCACCATCCAGACGGAATTGGGGAGTATCGATTTCAAAAAGGGACAGCGATTCATTGTTCGCCGGGCAGATGTCGAGCATCTCATGGTACAGGGTTATCTTGAGGAAGTAGGCTGATGCATTGGTAAGTCTCCAGATCCATTTTGTATCTTACCGACTTAGGACAGACGTAGGCAGAACCATTTTGGAGGCACCTTGTTGATTAGCGCTGTCAGTCAATTCATGTTTCTCACCACGCTTCTCTGTGAAAGAAACGCGGGAATTTACCGACTAACCAGAATAATACAATGTAGCTCAGTATGATTGAGTCTGCAGAGGGCGAGGGTCTTCCTCCCCCCGGATTGGCTACAACGCTCCTAGATTGTCAATTTGTTAGATACAGGACAGAATGGTTGCCTGAGACTGAAGAATCCATCTTCTTCTTCTATATTGAGCATTTGACCCTTTGATTGAAGATTGATGTATAATTGGAACAAGAGTAGTCGAATTGCATGAAAATACCGTATCAGACACGCCATGAGAATGAAAATAGACGAGATGTGGCAGGGTGAATTTCGCATCGCATGAACGACAAGAAACGGTCTCCTGATCTCTGCTATCGTTTGAGCTTGAAACCAGGCTGATCTATTATACACCCTTCTGTAAAGCCAATCATTTAGTGACTTCAGGATCCAGGATCTAAGCAGGAAATGTAGGGAAGGGAAGACACCGGCGGCGGTTAGACGATGAAGATCTATCGCAGGCTTGCACGCTGCCTGAGGTGCGCTCGCTAGCACAAGTTCCGTATCTTCTATAGCACCCGATTTCCCAACGGAAGTAGTACCGGGGAGTAAGCGGGAGACATGAGTGCGATGCCACACGATGGGTCCGGCGTAGATAACCATTCCTCGTCGGAGACACCATCATATTTCGACCACAATTGACAATCGTTATAGCCAAAGTCGATGAGGACGGCACGGGTAGGCTTTTCCTTCGGTGCAAATAGTATATCATCCCCTGGCAGATTCCTCACCTGAATACACATATTCGACTTCGACGCGTCGAGCTTAATCAAAAATATTCCTTGGTTGCCTCTTGTAGTGTACATTTGAATCCAGTGTGAAGACTATGGAAGCTATGAAGACGAGTCTCTTTTGCCAGCGTGATTTTCTGCCCGTATTTCCTCCCAACGACTCGGCTGTACTGGAATTGCTGATTTTTGGGGCTGTTGTGGTGAGGAAGGCGTACGAGGTGGCTGCGAAGGTGTTGCAGATTGTGGCGGTTGATCAAAAGTCCAGGCTGCAGCTTCCGGTAGAGGAACATCTGGTTGGAATCCCGAGTCCGTCTCGGGGCTTGTGTCAACTGGAACGAGGTCATCAATATGGAACGAGAAAGAATAATGCAAAACACTTGCCTTGGGGTAGTCCTTCTGGGAACGCAGCAGCAGCTCTCTTCGCCTCAGCTTGGTATGCTTCAGGCCACTGCGTAGCAATCCATAACATACTCCCTCGGATCAGTATATTAGAGATTCCCTCTCTCCCTTCCAACGACAAGAAAAAWTCTCTATCCCTCTTCTGTCGATACGCAGAAAACCCAGCAAATGTGATAGGTGTGAGAGTGAACCACGCAATGCCCCGACCGAGTAATTCCATACGCAATTGCTCTCGGGTGACATCTTGAGCGGCTGGGACTTTGCCTGTTTTCATGAATATGGTGATCATGGTTCGACGAGTGATGGGTGGAAACATCAGGATAGCTCCCGCGAGGATAATAGCAGTTGTAACTCTCTATGGGCATTCCTCAATGAGTGATTCTGGTACCCCATTGAGGATTTCAACACACCACAGGACTCTCTATAGTAGGCAGATAGTTCACAGCTTTTTCATAATCCCCACTAGACAAAGACCCATCTTCTAGAGATGGTCTTARAAGAGTCTCCGTAGARGCACGAGTAGCGAAAGCTAGTCGGAAAGTTGGCGTAAATCCAAAGAGAGCTATACGTTTTTCTGGAGGAGCCCTCTGGAACAAAGCAAGCTGGGTTAGGTGTGCACGAACATTTGCTGCATCGAAATCCATGAACAATGTTGGTGCCGATAATGGATGTTTGGTTCAAAGTTCANGGTTCCGTTCTCCTGGCGGCCCTTGGGTATTCTCGGCCCGGAGTGCCGGTGGCGCTGAATGACGAGCATGATTGTCTACCCGGGCCCGTTAGACCTGAATCCAAAACCACCACGAGCATCCCATAAATTGCAAGTATATCCCTCATATCCTAAGCTGCACTAGTTTGTGCGGATATTCTATCTTCTAAACGTGCTTGAATGACCTTTGCTTTAGCTCCATGACGGAGAATTTACCGTTCTTAAGTGCAGTCCTCCATGGCCTTCCTGATGAACTGGCCAAGCAGTTATCGGTAACGTGTCAGGATACTCCAAATCTGACCCCAATTCTTGATTCTGTCCTTCGATTCGTTCTGGGGGCCCAAGTCGCTGCAGGTGATGTCGAAAAGCAAACACAGTTACAGAACACGCTCCACGATCTTATTCACCCCAATAACAATAACAAAAGGGTCAGAGAGGACGAAGAAGAAACAAATGCGAAACGTCAGAGACTGGATGATATTGAAGACCCTCCAAGATTCACCATCCATTCTGTATCCACTACCTCCCCAGTCCGCAAGAAGGTGGACGTGACAATCCATAAATCCACAGTACGATTCACGCATCCAACGACCAAGAATGTTGAAGCCACCATCCCGCTCTCCTCACTTAGACGCGCTTTTCTGCTACCTACACGAGGGAAACAGAAACCCCACTGGACGGTCGTTGTCATTTCTACAGATACCTCTGACCGTGCAGCCAAAGGCCCCAACCAGAGTGTACAAATCATCTTTGGATTAGACGCGCTAGCTACTACGCCCCTTCAAACCACCAACCACTCCGACGCTGATGTCAAAGTGACAAAAAAAGGTTCGGAAACGCGTCCGGCAATAGAGGAATTCCTCTCGTGGCTCACGCCCATCCCCGTTCTCGAGCCTACCATAGAGGTCTTCAAGAGTGCTCTCTCGAGCAAAACCCCAGGTATTGAAGCGTATCTCGGGGCAAAGACCGGAACGCTGTGGTTCTTTCCCGAAGGTATCCTCTGGGGCGAATCCAAGCCATGCGAATTTTGGCCTGTAGAGGACCTTTTGAAGGGTGGCTCGGCTATACGATTAGTCTCCGCAACTGGGCGAACGTGTAGCATGTATGTGACACGCAGACCGGAAGACGGCGACGAGGATGTTGGGGAGGAAACCCAGTTCGGTATGATTGACGGGAAAGAGCAGGAGGGTATCAATCAGTGGGTCAGGAAAAGAAAACACCTGTTCGGCAGCTCTGGGGTGCAAGAAGATGCAATGGAGGACGTGCAGGAAGAGAAAGCGAATCTACCAACGGGCCGATTGACTATCATGCAAATCGGAGATGCCTCAGACGAATCGGACGAAGATTTCGAGGCGTCTTCAGATTCCGAGGCCGAACAGAGTAATGACTCAAGTAGCGAGGACGGCGACGGTGGTGGTGGTGGTTCGGATGAGGAGGCAGCTGAATCGGAGGGTGACGAGGAACTGGATGAAGATGCAGAGGGAGAATTGGATGAAAAGCACCACCCTCTGATGAGGCCAGGGGCAGTGCCTAAGATGTCCCGTGCTGCTATAGACATGATAGTAGGCATGGTGGAAGAAGACATGGTCGGTGCCACGGGCCCAGCTAGTGATGAAGAGGTGGATGAGCTAGACGACTGATACTTATCTATTGGGTGAGCAATTCTACTGCCGTATATTCTTTCTTTGATCAGCTGACTTCGAATTAAACAAGAACTGTACCATGAATAGACGTTTCTTGTATATTTCCTTCACCAATGACGGGCCGCCGGTCCCCCACGGATTTGCAATGTAGTATCTTGCCTTCATTTTTTCCTCTTAAACCTCCGTAATGGTGCCGAAGTCCCTGCGATTTCCTGAATGTGAACTATCCCTCATATACTGTATCATTATGGTACAGGCTGCTACTACAGATGAGTGTTTCTATAGTATTTTTCCAAGCTGACCTAGACGCCTGTAGGAGTGTGTGCGTCTCGATCCGAAGCTCCACACACAGATCTCATAAATAAACTCACTACTGTGGAATCCATTATTCGCCACACGTGGCCCGCGACATATAGTTGCCAGGGGTGCCGATCAAAGACGTCCGGCTCTATTTCACTTTTGACTTTTTGCATCCAAATTAGGATTCAGGTTACGCTTTGGCTTGGTCTGGCTGCATCTTTGATTCGAACTGGAGGTCTCCTGGGAACCTAGAGACAAGAGAATTCGTCCCGTCTCAAGTCGACCTTGAGGATCACCACGACAAAAGCAGCCGTGAGGGTTCCTGCTGACGGCGTACTTGTATAGGAGTTTTTCCCTCCTTGGTGACAAGTGACCCGAAGAATGAGTGGGTGCCTTAGAACCGGGACGGTGGCATGTGGATGACCAGGATAATAATATTCCCAGTCTCCGTTGACAAACTCTTAAGCACTATAAAATGGGTTTCGTATCCTATCTCATTCCTTACAACTCCCTTTCCCCACGTCCCCTGCTCAAAGCAGGTCTTCAGGCTGGCAACGTACATCTACCACCTTCCTTGATTCTCACTTTCTTTTCAACTCTTTTTCCAGGATGCGTATGATTGCTGGTTTCCTGCTCTTGGCCGCCGTCTTTATGCAAAACGCGCACGCTGTTGGGACTCCCTTTGGATTTGGGAAATGTGCGTGCTTATTTATTCATTAATTGTTCACTAGACACTGACGCAGTGCAATCATCTCCAGCGACGACGGGGTAGGTTTCTTTGAGGTCCCGGAGGTACACACCTAATAGGTTGTTATAGTGGTGGAAGTGCTACCGCCGCGATTCCTTCATCCAATGACCAACTTCTGAGTTGGCTGTCCGATAGTACATCTGTAAGTAATCTGCCTATGAGGCCCGCCACCGTCTTATGCTCATTTCTAGCGTGTTATTCTCCTCGATCGTATCTTCGACTTCACGAGTTACTGTGTGTATTACTTCTGACTTGTCCCGCTGACCTTCTCATAAGTCTCTCTTGCATAGATGGCACCACTACTGGGTAATTTGCTGGGACTGTTACTCAAATTATCTTGACAAAACTGACACCCTGGGATCAATAGGAAAGTTTGTTTCCCGTATACTTGCACCTCCAACCCCCAAGGCATGATCGACGGCTCGAACAACTGGTGCGCGCCGTACTCTAGCACACTCACAACTGCGACATACAACAACGCCGGTCTGTATTCTTAGCTGTTACCAGTTTCTCTAGAGGCCTTGCTAAAACAGTTTCTAGGCACTAGCAATGCGTACTCTCTCAAGGTCGGAAGCAACAAGACTTTACTCGGCAAGGGATCTGCTGGTGGAATGTATGTCTGGTTGCTACCTTAATCTACTGAATAGCCTCCATCTGAGGTGTTTTTCTAGCAAGGGTATAGGTCTTTTGATTCAGAACTCCAATAATGTCATCGTCCAGAGTATGTCGTAGTATCTATGACTTTTTGCAATGTTTATCAACGATTAATCTTTAGATATTAAGATCACGGACATTAAGTAAGTTTCTTGGTCGACCTTTGGCCAATTCTGTTCGTTGACTAACTCTTTTTGCAAGTGCCCGATGGGTTTGGGGAGGAGATGCTAGTGAGTCTTTCTCTCGTTGCTTGTCCACTCCGAGATTCAACTTAACAATTTTAGTCTCTATTCAGGGTTCCACCAACGTTTGTATGTACTCTGTCGCCTTACCCTATTCCCAGACTCATGGGATATCTTAGGGATCGACCACAACTATTTCAAGGATGTTGGCCGTCAGTTCATCGTCACGTACGTTCCATTATCAAATGAACTTCATTCGTCCGTTGAACTAGCAATTTATTAGTGGTTATGACCCTGCGAAAAACGTAACTATCTCGAATAACTACTTTGATGGACACGCCACATACTCCACTAGTTGTAATGGTATGGTTCTTATCCACGTTGCACATACCTTCTGACTCACAACTACCGTGGACAGGCCACCATTATTGGGTTGCTCTGCTGACCGGTAAGTCATTCGCGTTTTTCAAATACATCGCGTTTCTTACACAAACGTAGGCACTTCGGATACCATTACATTTGCCCTAAACCACATTGCTTACACTGGAGGCCGTGGTCCACACATTGGCGGAACTAGCGGTTATACCCAGTACCTCCATATCTACAACAGTCAGTGTATCACATTCCTTTGATTACTTTGCCGCTCACAGCCTGCTTAGACTTCTTCAGTGATATCACTGATCACGCGATAGACGCGGAAGTTGGAGCTGTAGCTTTGGTAGAGGGCAACTACTTCGTGAGTCAAGGTTCCATCTAGTTTATCATCTTTGCCACACATCTTACACACCTCCGTAGGAAAACGTCTACCAACCATCTCTGCCGATTGCGAAAGCAGTAGGATCGGAGTACTTCCCTCAGGCCTCTGGGGATACTAGCGCGTGTACTTCGGCCCTTGGACGTACGTGCCAGGTAAACAGTATGACAAGCTCTGGCACCGTTACATCCAGACTTGAAACTCGCGTCCTCGATAACCTTAAGAGCCGTGCGTATCTTCTCTATTACTTGATATCAGTCCTAATCAATCAATGATTCTTTATCACAGAGAGCGCTGTTACTGGAGTTACTGTCCTCCCTGTCAGTGAAGTAGCTTCATATGTGAACTCCAATGCTGGTGTGGGCATTGTCAACTCCAATGTGGCCACTCGGGACGTCCGCAGAAGCCGAGCTTGATCAAAAGCCAACCATCGTTTCCTCCTTCATCTTTCTATATCATGCAAAGGCTGGACCGTTAAAACTTCGAATATGTATGTTTTAAACACAAGAGCCACAAATACCCCTTCTTTATCACGCCATATGAAGTTAGTTGTGTATACCACATTACTTGTACTATATTATTGTATATCGTATTTATTGCAARCATTATTCCCCTTCTGCTGGTGGCGTAGTACTGAAGAGCGCCCATTGGCGTTCCGATCAGAGATTGGCAGATTTGCTTCCGTGTTGAGCCGCCACGTTGATGTCGGCCCGCTGAAACGGATGCGGTTAACTTGAGTGCGTGTATAAGGCGCGTTAGAGTTTTGATCCATGGTTACTCTACAATAATTATAGCCAGCCTTTGCTGTTTTCGTCCATTCCTTTCCTCCGTCATCATGGAGAGCATTGTCGAGCCAGAGATAGTCCCAGATCTTGACCCACCCCCCACCACTCCTTTGGGGAAAGCACTCAAATATCTTGAAGAACACCTTACCTTCTTCCGTGTACATGTTCTGGCATTCACCTTTATTCGTTGAGTTTTCCACGCTATCTTCATTGTTTAATGCTTACGATGAAGCCACAGCTATAATAGCATCGGCAATCTTCTACGCATGTAACGGAATGTATCCTGTAAAGTATATAGACGCACTCTTCTTATGTTACTCCGCTATGACGGTAACCGGACTATCTACTGTCAACTTATCGACTCTCACTGGTTGGCAACAAGTGATGCTGTACATACTTATGRGCATGGTTGGTGTTTCAACTCGGGGCAAGGATAATAGCGACTGAGATTGCTTTGGCAGGGTGATATTACGACAGTATCGTGGATCATGGTTCTCGTTCGAAAGTGCGTTTACATTCTAGCTGTCAAAGATACCTGCAAAGCTAATCAAAGCTGCTGCAGATCCTACTTCCGCAGAAAGTGCGAGTATGTGGTCGAGAAGCAGCTTCCTAGATTTCGAGATCGCGGTGCACTGTTGAGTGCCATATCTTCCCCCGTTCGCGCATTCAAAGCAAGGACCTCTGTTCCAGCCCGCCCGAATGACGAGAAAGGTCTCCCCCTTTCGGTAGATGAACCTACTCCCCAGGCTACTCTAAGACAATCAGAGGAACATGTAAACCAGAAGCGGGGAGATAATCCAGAGCCCATGTTGGGAGACGACGTCAGGACGTTTTCATCCTCACCACAAGCTCAAAGTATCATGTTACCACCGCTATCTCCGATACAGACGCTGGAAGAAGGTGCAACGAGGCCACATACTCACTTTGCCATGCCAAGCGCCGTAGTGGGACAAGGATTGAGGAGACGTGGAACTAGGATGGGCACTATAAGAGGTGCCGTATTTTCTCCCAAACAAGTAAAACTCTTGACCTCTCATATGCTAGACAGAAAACTCTATTCCTTACCCACGTCGAACCGCTACGATGCTCACAAAACCCGAAAACCTTCCACCTCACCAGGAAAAGTACGAAGGGTTTGGTGGATTTCCTGGTCCTATCCAAGTATTCGACAAGATATTCAAACGAGCAGCCCCCAACAAATATCGTGATGTGAGGCGCAAGTTAACCATGCCCGTCTCACAAACGATTACTGCCGATGAAAAGGTTCCGTGGCTGAAGAAGAACTTCGATCTTATCATCGGGCGAAATTCAGATATCAACACGGACTCACTGACAGATGAGGAGGTGGAGGAAATTGGTGGTGCTGAATATAAGGCATTGCGGTGCTTGAGCTACCTTGTTCCAATGGTAAGATCGAAAGAACAAGAAAACCAGCCAAAATATTGAACAGCCCATACATTTCCAGTACTTCATAATGGCACAAGTGATCACCTATCTTTTGTTTGCACCATGGATCTCGGTTACCCACGGCTACGACCCTGTTTTTGAAGCTCAACCTAGGCTAGTTCCCAAGCCATGGTAAGTTTTCGATCCTTTCAGACTTATTTATCCCTAAACATGTGCCCAGGTTTTCTCTATTCCAAGTCATGTAACTCTTCTATCTTTTGTCAGTATTATCATGGACTAACACTCGTTCTAGGNCTGCATACACCGGGGGAGGTGTGACGCCCATCTGTTTTCTTCTGTCTTGTGTCTTTCTAATCTTACCTTTCTAATTCAGGAATGTCTCTTGTGGATCAGTAAGCTCACCAAACCAACGTTAGTCGACGTTTATCTCACTCTTTCTGCAGAGGAATGGTTCCCTTCCAAACAGCCTACCTCATGATTTGTCCGTGTTATTTATCGTTTGGATGGGATGATTGCAACTGAACCTTGGATGATAGTTGCACTCATGTTCGCAATTCTGGCGGGTAATCATGCATTGGTGAGCAAAAATCTTTAGGTCGGAAACACTCCAAAGCTGATCTCATCCCCACAGCCTATATTGTGAGCCATATTCTATTTTCTTTCACCTCGCTTATATCCCCAAATCATAGCTTGCGTTTTGTCATGTAAGTCCCCTACACTTTTCTTTGAGATCACAACCCGTGTTGAATGTGTTATGCGGCCCAGATGGATAGGCTCGAAGGTAGCACCTCCAGACTCTGATCTTTACCAAGCCTTCTCGTTCTTGCTTCATCACCCTCGAAGGTATACTTTCCTTCCTGGAACAACTTCCTGAACAGACATTCAACTAATCATCTCGTGTTTCAGATGCTTTATCTACCTTTTCCCTGCCCATCAGACTTGGTTTCTCCTCATCTGTCTTGTCGTTTTCAGGTTTCTGTCCTTGACTTTCGCGTCAGCTACATGTAGCTCACCTCTTTTCTCCCTAGCACCATTGAATGGGTCGCCTTTGAAGTGCTCAGTACGTTTGATTACCCCATGATGCACCCTTTCTGATGCTCAAGTTTCTTTGCAGACATTGGATTAGAATTCTTTGAAGCGCTCCCCACCGGTGTACGTGTTATTGCAGGCTTGTTCCAAGGTCTGGCTGCCAGAGCCTCAGGATTCGGAATCATGCCCATCGCATCGATGGCGCCCGCCTTGCAGTAGGTACACTCTATCCTCGGGTCGTTTCCCTCGCTCATTTGTGCAGGTTTTTGTACGTGGTCATGATGTACATCGCAGTAAGCATTTTTTCTCGAGGATTTACGTTTTGTGAATACTAACATACATCTCAAACAGGTTTATCCAGTAGGTTTCATACCAGGATATCTTCTGAAATCGCTAGTCATATCCCTGCTTCTGTAGATTGCTATGAGTATTCGAGCTACAAATGTGTAAGTATCCCTCGCTGAGCCTTTATTTGGCCCTACTAACCTGGCGCACTTTAGGTACGAAGAAAGATCCCTTGGTGTCTTCGAAGCCTCTATTGAAGAAGACGAGGAAGATGGGCCAAAGAATCTCCAAGCTCTCGAACCTCGTCAAAGGGTTGGAAAGTATGTATCGCAAGTTCTCGTTCTCAGTGACGTTACTTACCAACCATCTAGGTATCTACAATGGCACTTGCGGAGACAAATGGCTTCCGGTAAGTGCACCAATAACTAGTCTTTGACGTAGTTAATTGTGCGGTAGATATCTGGTGGCTAGTGTGGGCTGTATTTCTGGTCGCTATAATCGAAAGGAACAACCTTTTAGATGACGACAAGAAGTGGTTTGACCTGTTCCGGGTTTTATTCGAATTGGTATCGGCGTTCGGTGGGATTGGCTTGACTTTGGGATCCCCTGACGTTTGTCACCATGGTTCTTTTGCCATTGCGAAACACGTTTGCTGATTTTATGACTTCAGAATAACTATGCATTTTGTGGTTCATGGCGGACGGTGTCAAAATTGATTACAATCATCATCATGTTCGTGTCGTCTTCCTCTAGGTAATGCCTCTGAAGCTGATTCAATCCAGGGTCCGTGGGCGGCACCGAGAACTCCCTGTTGCAGTCGATCGTGCAGTCCTTCTCCCGCATGAACTGCGGCTTCAGAACGAAGGACAGCAACAAAACGGGATCGGTCTTACGCGTACCCGCACGAACCATAGCACTACCAACGGCGCTCCTTTACAAGAGAAGCGTGAGAACGAACTCATTCATGAGGTATAAAGCGGACTCTTCTTTTGTGTGCTTCACATATCTTTAATATCTACATTGCTTTCCTCTATGCTATCTATCCATCATCACGTCTCTCATATTAGACTTAATCTTGTTCTTGTACATCGCGATCTCATACTACAGCACATATAGACAGTTGATAGTAGTCTCGCTCTTTCTGGACAATTCACGACGTCTCTTTCTTGCTCTATGGAACCAAAAANTGGTGTGGCGTAGAAGGACAACTTAAGGTTAGGGTTATAAGTATATTCGGACTTTCGGGCTTCCTTAGATTCTTGTTCTCTTCCCACTTACTACGATGGTCTTTGCCAAAGAAAATCCAGTTCACTCCCTGTAAGAACTGCTATTTACCTTGATAAACTAGCTCTGACGTGTTTCTAGCATAGCCGGCTCAACAGCAGGGGCCATCGAAGCGTGAGTACAAGTTCCTTTCCTTCAAGTCAACATCTTTCTCAAAACGCGTGTAGATTTGTGACATACCCAACTGAATTCGTGAAAACACGATCTCAATTTGGAGGCAAGGTGAGTGTCTACTGATTTTACCTCTATCAACCNAACGACCAAGACCTGCAGTCTTCAGAAACAAGGCCCGATTGCAATTATTCGTGAGACGGTGCAAAGCAAGGGTATCACTGGACTTTATTCCGGATGTACAGCTCTCATCGTTGGGAACTCGGTGAAAGCGGGAGTGCGGTTTGTTAGTTATGACTATTTCAAGCAAAAGCTGGCGGATTCTGAGGTGAGTGTTATTGCACGGTATCCTTGTACGTTGTCCTGATTCTATTGAATCCTAGGGGAAAGTTAGTGCACCTCGAAGTCTGCTTGCTGGCTTAATGGCTGGCATGATGGAAGCTATATTTGCAGTGACTCCTTCAGAGACTATCAAGTAAGTCCATTATCTCCCAAAACATTGGCGCAAAACCTGACATGGCCTCTTTCCTCAGGACTAAACTTATAGATGACTCCCATCGACCGAACCCCCAGTATCGCGGCCTAGCTCATGGGACAGTCTCCATAATTCGTCAAGAGGGGATCTCTGGAATCTATCGCGGCCTGTTCCCTGTTGTAAGTCCGCCTGTCGTTATAATCCTGATCAGTATAACGAATATTGAGATTCGTTTTTGTAGATGATGCGACAAGGAGCTAACTCGGCTATCCGTTTCACCACTTATTCCACCTTGAAACAATTCGTACAGGGAACAGCGCGGCCAGGACAAACTTTGCCTAGCGCTATCACTTTTGGAATTGGAGCCATAGCAGGCATTGTCACCGTTTACACTACTATGCCGCTTGAGTATGTCCGCCGTTTTTGAGAACCTCCTGTATTAGCTAACTGTGAGGATGTTAGTGTCATCAAAACCCGAATGCAAGCACTGGACGCACGAGCTCAATACAAAAACTCCTTCCACTGCGCATACCGGATATTCACGGAAGAAGGAATCCGGCGTTTTTGGACGGGGACGACACCGAGATTGGCGCGGTTGATGATGAGCGGAGGGATCGTCTTCACGATTTATGAACAGATCATAAGCGTTCTCGGTGGCAGAAAAGAGGAATCATAGACAACTATCGTCACCTAAGCATGGATTCGACTGATTATGTAGTGTACAAAAGTTTGGCATACAATTTCTCAAAAACGGTAATGCATTTATCATCCCGCCGCACGGAGTGCAGCAACCAGATCCTCAACTGTGGGCTTGGATGGTACGGCGTCGACCTCAATYTTCAGTTTCTSTRTRAGAAATGTGGAAGTCGTAGAGCCTATGGCTGCCACTCTAGTGGGGTACCCATTCCCGGGAGTGTCCTGGNATCCCAGAGCGAAATGTTCTCGTAACGTTGGCATCACAAATTCTGCAGCAGAGGGCGCAAAGAACACGAGCCACCACGCCCTGGCATCTAGCRACGGYGGCGGATTCTYAGCCAACAGYGYATYTTYGARGCATATCCATATTCACCTTGGGGCATGCTYGCAAGRGTAGTTCTGAGATYTTGTGGAAATTTGGAGGATCCCTGCGTTCCATAGACCTGGAGATTCTCCAATGTCATCCCCACCTCCGGTAAGGATATTCGGAATGACATCGCGGTTTTTGTCGCCTGTTAGGTACAGGAGCTTCGTCGGTTTCCTATCCAGGTCGTCAAGGATGAAATGGGCGAGAGATTCTCCAGTGCCCGTTGATTCTCCTCTGACGACAACGGGAGAACAACATGAATCAGGATATGCATGTCTAATTTCATGCAACGCCGATGCTGTAGCTTTTCCAACAACATAAAATGGAGTAGATCTCCAATCAACTAAGGGTTACTATCCCTTGAGAAACAGTTCCGTGTAGATAGATGCGGCTCAGGCGTACCGGCCTCAGACAGGACACGCTCTGTAGCGGATTTCCAGGCTTCACAAGCTCTGGCGCTTGTCACAATGACACCCCCGAAACCAGCTGGTTGTGGCCCAGCATTCAGTACTTCGGCAAGTTTCTCTTCGTTCGTGAGAGCTGTTTCTAATACAGGAACAGAAACAGCTGTATATTCCGTGGACGCAAAGACAGATGTATAGCGGTCGGGACCCTCCAGAGTGGGAGCCCTTAGGAGAATCACATTTGACATTGAAATCGAAGTCTTGTATAACTGCTTTCCTTTAAACTATTTGATTCGATGTCTTCCAAGAGACCTAGTAGGAAGTTGTGAAATGAGGGGAAAACGCGGATCCGTACTCGGAGTCCGGTCCGAAATGGAACCTATAGCAATTACGTAATTAAACGCCCTTTGAGCATTCCTTCATGCATGAACCCCCGAAACCTTGCGCCTTTATCTCACTTTGCAACGTGTATATGAAAGATATCAGTCTGTAAGGGTGCTTAGTATTGAACCGAGCGTTTTTTGGGCTAGTCCCTGGATCCCTTTGTAAATATCTACCCTGGTTTTGGCGCAACATTCTACTCTGAAAGCCCGAAAGACGAAGGAATGGCTATAAAACATGGGGGATATATCTACTGCTTTCCTCTCAACCTTGACCTCATTTCTTGCTTGTATCTCGTGTTGACCACGCATTTGTCCTGCATTTTATCAACGGCCTCATTCCTACCATGTCCCGCTCTCGTAACAGTAGACGCACCATGGCGACTAATCTCTCAGTGGACACGACAGTGGCACAAAGCTACCGCAAGGGTGAGAAGGCAATATCGGAGAAACCATTTCCTTCAAGTCTAACGATGACCACCCAGGCCCCCGCCATCGCCAGCGACCAGATATTTCCGAGGACGGAAACACTGCTCGTTCGAGTTCATCTAGAACGATAGAACAATACTTCCCCAGAGCGCCAGTACTGACGGTACCACCGCCACTGGCACCTGCAGCTGAAGCGCCGATCCTTGTTTCGAGCGAGCCCCTGCCTGATATCACCATGATGTCCCCTCCGCCTTATGTCCTGTACGACCCCACCCCCGAGCCCATGCTCATCGACGAGCCTGAGCCAGACTACATGGACGTCGACCCGCCTCCCCAATTCGTCACATTCCGCGATCCCCCACCTCCCTATGATGACTTCGCACCGCCGACACCGTTACCTCGATCGAAAGCTATCGCGTTCGTCAAGGACACAGAAGCTTTCACGAATCAAGAGCTCAAATGGGTTCCTCCCAGACTCTATCTCCAGGATTATTGGTTGGCTATGCAGCTTACCTGTCGGCTGAGTTGCTCTCCTCTGACCTAGATCACATTTGCGGACACTGGTGTCTTAGTTTGGGTGGTTAAACCATGGCTGGACATCCCCCAGGGTGCATGGACGGTACATGTAGAGGCTCAGGGTAGCAGGAAGCAGGAGAGAAATGATATTTCGAGTTTTGGATGCATTTGGAAGTTGTCTTTGCACCCGTAGGTTGGACTGAGGCTCTGGATTTCAACCTATGCCAGCATGTAGAGGATTTCTGCTGATATATGCTAGGAATAATTTGTACTACTACTAAAGCTACTACTACATGTACATACTGGACTAGGGGAACTTCAGCAAGTGCTCAAGCCCCTCTGGAGAAAATTGGGTCTACAGGAATTAACAGTTGGTAAAACAAGTGATTTAAATGCCAGGGAATCAATAACTACATGAATCCCAAAGGATAATAAGGTTCCAAAAAGTTACTTGAATTCCCTCAAGTGAAAGGGTCATTTCATTCCATTTCCTGCCTCCCCGAAGCTCATCAAAACTGATGACTCAGACAGAGGACAGCAAAAAGAGAGAAAGAAAGAGAGGATTCCCCCGACAACACAAGCCGATACTGCAGTGGCAAGGTCATCGCGCCCCCGTGTTGCAAGCAGAGCACGAAGGCAAGGGCGGCAAAAATTAGATAACCAATAATAGAGGCGGTGCCTCTATAATAGTGGTTAAACTATTAAGAACAGATACTACACTTGATCTAAGCCAAAAGGCCAGAGTGGTAAGGAATCAATAACGGCGGGAGTAGGCTTATATAGTCCCGACGTTTCGCGCACGGACCAGAACTGTCATGTGACTTTGAAAAGGTATCATTTTCTGATTTTGGTGCCCCGTTTTGAGGCCGCCTGCATCGCTATCCATGGGATGGAAGTGGATTATTGGTAGATGTCAAAAGGGCACTGGATCTTGGATAATCCGGCCGCCATGTACGCGTCAGGTCAACAGTTCATGTCGAAACGCCACACGCTCGCAGTTGAGCATGAAACGTTGGAAGGAAAACCTTTACATTGACCCAAATGTGAACACCGTCGTTCACCATATAATTAATTTATCTGCCACTATGGACTCACACATTTCACGCATTAGGATTCAGTAGGTCTTAACAGGCTACCGTGGTTGAGTATTCATGTTTCTAAAGGTTAGATAGATTTCAATTTGCTGACGGATATTTTCATTCCTGAGCGTGGCTGTAGTAAGATAAATTTCTGTATAGTTGTTCTCCTTACTGAACATTCGGATACAGGCCATGGTGGCGTCGCGTAGAAGGGAGATGACTGTCAGCTTTAAGCCTTAAAACAGGGCGTGCGAGAAATAGACGAATTCTCTACGTCCCTGTACCTCTGTCCTGTAGATAAAGCTTTTCTCTCCTGAACCTATCAATGTTCCTTCATTATTTCGGACAGCGCTTGGCGGATCGTCAGGTACATGCAGAGCATAATACTAATACTAATAGNTAATAGAGCGTCGATCATTCCTCCAAAATGGCTCGAAATCCGAACATGTTTCGAAGGCAAGATATCGTCGGACAACAGATTGAAGGTATTGACAGGCTCCTCGTAAGTAAATCCTATGGTCGATGTACAGTCGCGTAGATTGCGGTTTATAATGAAATACGGCAGGATAATCGTCCAGATCGATCTTGCATGCGGATACCAAAAGAAATATAACATCCTGCAGTGTATGTCGTTCGGGATGAGCTCTCCGTCTCGAGAAAATAAGCTATGAGAAGTACTCAAAGAGAAGCTGATACTAGGTCGATTGCTTGGTTGGACGGCTTCATGTATGTTCTCATACATCTACGGACACTTTGTGGCCCGAGAACCCTGAGTAAGACATCGCACAAGATACGGAAGAACGCGAATTAAGCAGCGAGAGTCCAGCCCGAAATGCGGCGTCCAAGAGAGTCCAATGAAGATTTGAGGGATACTAGACATAAGAGTGAATTGATCTAGAACTTCATGGGGGGAAGAGGGAAGAACCGTCCGGTCACAATGTCACACAGCCTCGGTGGTTCCCCCACATTCATGAATTCGGCCCTCTTGTTTCTGTACCGTCATCATTTCTCGGATTTTTTNCTCTTTATAACCTCGTCCGCTCTTTATTAGACTTTCACTATGCCCGGAGACAACCTCAAGAAGAGAAAGATTGCCGTTCTAGGATCCCGTTCCGTCGGTGCGTAATATAATGTGGGGAAGCCATGGGGCGAGTGACCACTCACATTCAACGATCCTATAGGGAAGTCGTCTCTGGTCAAACAATTTATTGAAAATGAATTCGCCGAAGCTTATTATCCAACCATTGAGAAGTCGTTTACCAAGAACGTAAAGTATAAGGGTGTCGAATATGTCTGCGACATCATCGACACCGCTGGGCAGGTGTGGAATTTCTGCGACAGTAAAGCGGGAATTCATCTCACCTTGTATGTATCTAAGTACAGGACGAGTACTCCCCGCTAAACGCCCAACATGCTATCGGTATACACGGCTATGTGCTCGTGTATTCTATTACCTCGCGGACGTCATTCGACATGATCCAGATAGTCTACGACAAGATCATTGACTACTGTGGGGTCACTGACATCCCCTGTGTAATAGTCGGCACGAAATGCGACTTGAATATAAAGTAAGAGGCCTCCCATCTCCTGCCCGTGTCTTTATATACTGAATGTCCATCCACAGCCGCCAAGTCGACAAACTAGACGGCCAGCGTCTCAGTAAAACTAACAACTGTGCTTTCGAAGAAGCCAGTGCCAAGGACAATATCAACGTTGGTCTGTAGCAACGCTTCTACTCTCCTCCGTATTTTTCTCACCCCCACGCACCCATTGCAGTTCGCGTCTTCGAACTCTGTCTAGAAGAGATCGAAAGACGAAACGCTGGAAACCAAGCAGGACCGCCCAAAGAGTCCAGATGTCCCATCATGTAACACGGATTCTTCTTCAGAGTATGTCATGTACCAGTTTCTCGCTCTCGAGTCTCGATTATATATACGTACATCTTATTTCGCTTCTCGTCCGTTTATATCTAAATGTATATCTATCGGCGCTACTTCCATAGACACCCCTGACCTCACGTCTCATTTCATCTCTATTTGCTCAATCTATCCACTTCCCATATAGATGCGAATTTTACTTGTTTCTCCCTTTGTGCGACTGGCTGTGCTCGGCCTCCCCTTTGTGGAACCCCACTGCCGTTGGTCGGCATCAACGAACACATGCAGATCCCCTTTGCACTGCTAATATCCATTGATGACCGAATCGGTACACAAATGGGTGGTCAGTCTCCTCACGACGTACACGAGGCAATTTCGGACRAGTACATAAAGGAACCCCCCGCCGTCGCTTCTTTCATCAATACTCTCATCCCCTTACTCTATGTCTGTCCTGGAGGCATTCAAAGTCAAACCTTACGACCTAGAGCAGGTCTACAGGTCCTGGCCAGCCAAAGGCCGTCGGTTTACTGGTAATCCAAAGAAAGACCCTCCCGTAGATGAATGGCTCCAAGAGATCAAAGCAAACTGCATCGAAAGAAAAGTTCCGAAAGAGTACTGGCACAAAGTCGCGCAGCATTACATGGGCGACGCGGCGAAGAAGAGGTGCGTGTACTCCCACTTCTTTCCATTCACGCAGTCTAATACAGATTCCTAGGTTGGACGAGCTGAAGAGTGTAATGGCGAAGGTCCACGGTGGAAAGTATCGGTGGAATTGGAAGAAGTACAAGATCGCTATGCGGAACATGGGTTGTACGTGTAAAACCTATTAATCTCTTCATTGTGATTGGCTCAACTTTGCTCGTCGCGCAGGGAATCTATCTGCCGCAGAGACAGAGACAGTCAAGGTTCACGCCAAAAGCTCTGGGTTCTGGTGGATCACGAGAAAGGATGAGAAGATCGCTGAAGGCACCTCCGTGGTCAACACGCCTACCGCAAACCGACCTGCACCACAACGCACTGAGTCTATGTTCTGGCTTGGACGAAAGCCCGCGGAAGTCGAAAAGGCACCGTCCGTAGCCAGCACAGATACACGTTCGAGTGCTGAAGGGTTCTGGCCGCTGCGAAAGGTCGTGAAAGAGGAACCATGGCACGTGGTTCCAGAACCTGAGCAGGCAGACTCGTCGTGGTTTGGCAGCTGGAGAGCATCGACAGAACCATCGGAACTTGAGGCCAGCACATCGAAGACAGTCAAACAGGTTCCACCGCCCACTTCAAAGGCACCGAAGGACAAAGAATCCAAACCCAAGCGCCCCACTCCACAGAAAGCAAAGTCCGATGGAGCTCTTCTTGGTGGCCCGAAGAAAGACTCGACCGCAGCTTCCGACAAAGAAAGTGAGTAGAGGACCGCAATCTCCGTGAATCTTAGCTTCTTACAAAACGTTGTTCGATCTAGCTGTGACATCAGCACAAGCACCCAAGTGGTTGATCAACGCCTGCAATGCTCTGGACTTCTTGCAGGACGAGCACCCCAAAGTGATGACCACCATGGGTGCAATCCTGGTCACCATGGGTTCAATCCCTTCGATTCCCGCGATCGCTGCTGGAGCCGGCGGCGCTTTCCTTGCATCAGGTGCAGTCCAGGCCCTTGGTGCCATCGCAGTTGGCGTTGGTACCATGTTGAACGCACAAGGGGCGGGCACTGCGCCCTCGGAAACCGAGAAAACTACAGAGAAGAAGTAGACAATTCGAAGTAGATGATTTATTGGTCGAAAGGGGCGTTATTTTATTGGGCACTTCCAGTCCATATGCCTCCAAGGATTTGTTGTAACATATTTTGGTCTTGTATTAGTTGTCTATTAAAATAGACACCGCTTGCTGAAGCTTCCGGAGGGACAGATATGCCAGCTCTGCGGCACAGATCTAGAAAATAAGACGGTAACGGGCTTTGAACTTCGAATAAGAATCGTTTGTCAGGTCCTGTTTTCTTGTATCTCTGTGGAATGAACCTGTGATTAGAGTGTCTGAAGAACGGCAAGTAGGGGCTAACCCAGAATCCGATACGAGATGAATGTAGAAACATTCGATCTTCGAAAACCCTTTTGTCCAGGTTGAGGGACGTAGATATTTTTGTGGGTTGAGTGTGTGAATGTAATGTATCTCCCAAGATAGGTGCTACACAATTTTGCATTCAGATAGGATGTGACGGAGATATGCACGGCTTATGTACCTCGTAGACATTGCGCCGTGTGCACTCTCAGTTGGTGCTTGAAGCCCGTTAGCAAGTGTAGGCGTACCAATGACAGCGGAACTACAGTCTAGGACACAAGAGGTCTATTACCTGGAATAATTAAGATGCTATAGGGACGTACCGAAGATGATAGTAGCTCCCATTCGGTAGTAGAAGACTTYCCGTCTTCCGAAATGTACATCCGCCCATCGTTATTGGCAAGGGGTACGTGGATGGTACCAGAAGAAGTTGTGAAGGTTTCTGCRCCTCCTCGRACTATTGCTAGRTATTCCTTTTTMACTTGTCGYTCGCGAAATTGTTTCGAGATTTCCTTCGCCAGCCTTTCATTGCGAGCGAATAACAGACAACCAGTGGTGTTCTTGTCCAAGCGGTGTAAAGGGTAAAGCTGTCCAGAGATTGCATGTTTCAATTGCTGCGCTATGTCAATGCATAATGGGTTATGTCAGTCATAAAGATAGTGTGAGTCTTACATTTCAGAAGTGCTCCGATCTGACTTTCTTCATTCTTAGAATCCTGGCTGACGATTCCAGAAGGCTTGTTCAGGACGACAATCCCACGATCATAGTAGATAAAAGCGTCATGGCGAGGTGGGCTCGTGCTATAGAGTCTGCGTAGGGATCCACGCGATAACATATAGAATACCCAACTTTATGTGTTTTGAGACATTTGAATTATTTTGTAAGATGGTGGTGAGAGGAAGAGTCTAGTTATAGACTTATAGTACTAAAGTAACTAACACGCATTAGCTTGCTCGGCTCAGTGTTCCGAATGTTCCGATTGCCCCAGNTCAGTCAGTGATTGTAGGGGAAATCAAATTAAACTCTAACATCTACCACCAACCACGTCAAAATTGTATCCGCAAACGAGCGCGGAGCACCCAGAAACCTTGAAGCTTGAATAATTTTGCTGTACTCACAGCAAGCGTTGGTAGAAAGCTGCCACTTGGCTCCCTCATAATATCAACAGCTTCTGTGGCGACCCCACAAGTGATTAGCCGCCAACATCCGAATCCGAGCAGGTTCCTCAGCAGATCGTAGCCAAGTTGCCAAATTTATACTACTACTAGCTGGTCTACTATCACCATCACCATACAAGTTGGGATTATAGTCCAATGTTCAGTAACAGAGCTGGACCATCGAGCTCCCCCTCTGCTGAGCCCGCATCTGAGCCACCACCAGTACGCACTAAACGTCGTTACGGAGCTTCATGTGAGCTGTGTCGGCGCAGGAAACGCAAATGCCCCGGAAGAGACGCCTCTGGAAAGTCTTTGTGCATACATTGCAGTGAAGTTGGCGTGAAATGTGTCTTTCCCCCGTACGTAACTTTCCATCGCACTCACTATCAACTCCATCCTACAACTGAATTCAAATATAGTTCGGGAACTACCGCCCGGGGAGGTAAAGCGGTATCGGAAGCAGACAAACTAAAATCGTGGGTTCAACACTTCTCACTAGCTGTTTTGGATTACTAACGGTCATTTGTTTTGAAGGTATATCCGATCGCTAGCCAATGCGACAGACGAAGAACGGGAGAAATTACTGACTCAATGGACCAACCAGAATGAAGTCCCCAAGGATGAGAGAAATAACTCGGACTCAGACGAATACGCACCTGGAAGACGTGCAAAGAAGTTCCGAGACTCCAGGGAAAACAGCCTGGAACAACAGGAGGAAGAGGATACATACGTTGTAAGCCCTTCTCCTCTTATTTGTCTGCCTGCCTTCAATACTGAACTATCTTTGACGAGGAGAATCCGGATGATTTACCATTGTCCCAGATGGCATTGGGACCCAATCCCGGAAGTGCTATACATGATGATAGTGCTCCAGTACCACCAGTTCAGAATTCTACGCTTCGATGGGTTGACTACTATGTATCACGATCATTCCCTGGGTTGGAGACAGATGGACGTACGCTACGAATTACCCTCCATTTGTAACGCGTCTAACAGTTTTTTCCAGCGACATATCAGGAGACACAAATACTGCTGGACAACTACTTCTGGTAAATAACAGAGGTGTTGTATGATAGCTATCAGGTCTGACCTCCCGTCAATGTTATAGTTGGCAAAATCCAAGAAACTCGGTGTGTGATAGGGATGTACTAGAGAGTGCGTCTGAAATCTCTTTAGGACTCGGATCGAGCTCCTGACTGAAATGCGTTCCCGATAGGCGCCATGGAGGAAAACGATTCGACTTTTTTCTCACCTTTCTTGATCTGGTCTCTTTATGCGCATACCGTTCGACATATCCCCGCAATGGCAGACAGGGCAGATGAATACGCCGTGAGCTTTAGCATATTTTGTATCGTGCCTTCTCCCNTTACAGATATCTCTGTAGGCCAAAGCACATCTCCTCTCTGCCAGCGCACTAAGTCGGCCGAGCTCCTTCCCTAGTGTTCAAGGTGCGAAGATCCATTAMCATATCTCATACTCTCRCCATGCCAATTCTGGATGCTCTAGGTCTTGTTCTGCTCGCTGCACACCTAGCTGCTAGAGGAAGGTACTCGGAGTCTTGGACTCTTACTGGCTCGGCAGTCGCTATGGTTCTAGGTACCACACAATTTGGATTGTCTTTTTNCTCTGTCAAGGCCTAACCTATTATAGATCTTGAATGCCATATTGAAACTATTGTCCCACAACACTCGCTGTCCCCCAGAGGATGGAAACTGAGGAAGACAAAGATAGACCTATTTTGGGCGACATTTGCTTGGGACAAGCGAGTCTTACTCCTGTTTCTCTTGACCAAGACCCGCAACTAATCATGGTTATCAGGATGATTTCATTGGCTATGAACCGCACCTCCTTCATGTCTCTCGCCTCATATAACCCTCCTCTCCCAGGTCTGAATCCACCCTTACAATCTGTTGGGCTCGTCTAACAAACTTCCTACTGTTTCAGAGAGAAAAAAATCCGTAGAAATGTGGCGCCCAGCAGTGTTCGGGTCGTTTTCAACTTCCGCGTTGGTGAATTATCCGCCACAACTAATGCATCAGCCTGAGTACTTCTATCAGTATGATGCTTCCACTTCATTTCCATGAAGAATGCTTTCGCTTACCTATGTATGATCCAGGTCATGCCGAGTATGGCAGGTGAGGCGCAGGGTGTTATATTTTGAAGTGGCGCTGACATTCTTTGAAGATCTTGGATAAATTACTGCCAGAAATTTATGGGAAGCCGAGGCGAAGACCACTACAAACGAAAGAATTCGTGTGTAAGATTCGGGACGAGCTCACCACATGGCAATCTCAACTTCCTGCGGATGTATACATTGACACAGACAAGCCTATATCCGTACCGCCACCACCTCACATAATCCAGTTTAAGTCAGTCTTTATCTTTTGTGTATCTGCTTCTTCCTCAACTCAATGTCCCTGGCTAGCCTGTTGATGAGATTGGCATGGATTCTTCTGTATCGCCCTTATTATCATTCGGGCAACGACGCAGCGTCTGTGCTGCCTCACGCCGCCGCTGCTTGCGAAAGATATGCTGTAGAAGTTTATATACTGATATCTTGCTATTCCTCTGTTTTTCCTCTGTCTCGTGCATCCTACATCTACATCTACGCAGCATTCTGTGCCGCTACCATCGATCTCTCCGTGGCTGGTCAGCAAGAAGAAGTTCCCAAAGAGATCTTACACCGGCTCGCTGTCGCTTATGAATTRCTAGATGTAGGAAGCCGAATGGTTCCTTCAATGCAAAGGAGCGTAGAGAAGCTTAAAAAGGCATTGACGGATTTATTGGCAACCAGAAAGATCGCTCCAAAC
This sequence comes from Chondrostereum purpureum, assembly GCA_004354395.1. NCBI lineage: Eukaryota > Fungi > Basidiomycota > Agaricomycetes > Agaricales > Cyphellaceae > Chondrostereum > Chondrostereum purpureum. The sequence continues at coordinate 40,133 of LBLO01000057.1, read as the reverse complement.
CCGAGACCTAGCCAGCCGACTTATTCTGCAGAATCGCCGACATCGTATCTGTACCAGGCATTGGGAGCAGTTCCCACGCCTGCTCTACCTAGCCCTCCTCCCGGAGGATATGTAACCACGCCGGAGATGGTTCCCGCCCACGTACCTGTACCTGTTCAATATCAACCTCAGCAGCATCAGTACCAGCAGCATGCTGCTGTCAGTGGGATTGTCCCTGACATGGTGGATGGAGCAGTATATCTTAGCGATGGCTCGATGAGAGTCGCGGCTCCAATAGCGGAGGATTGGAATGCCTGGTTTTGGCCTGATGCGAGTACGTTGCGAGCCGCCGTACCGATGCACTGAAGAAGGAGCGAATCGGATGGAGGATAGGAAGTTGGATACGGATACATGTAATCACATATTTCAGAAATTGTATATAGTCGTGTATTACCATCACTTTGCGCCGCACATGATGTCTGCGACGTCGACCAAGTAGTCCCATTTCAAATCTTTCTCGATTGCAATAGTCCCGTCAGGACGTAGGACTTTGTGCTGTTCCCATTCGCGGGTGCCCCAGTCAAATTCTCTGTCGTTCACAAATGAAACCTGAAGCGACTTGAATAATCTGCAGTTTGATGGGCGGGGTGTAGCGACGTACCAGATCTTTAATCCACTCCCGCATTCCCTTTTCTTCCTCTGGTGTTGGGCCTTGATGCAAAGAAAAGTTCCAAATAGGTTTGTCGAATGCATGCGAGACTCCGAACTCGGGGGGAGCAAACGTATCCATGAAGGAGAGTCTCCACGAAATGAGGTATCGGTGGACGGAAGATAGTGGGACTCCTGCCTCCCGTAACTGTCGAACTAAAAGACGGGATGGGGCACGGACTTGGCCGTCAGAGACTTTGGGTAGAGGTGAACACGATGGACAAAATAAGCAGAGGAATTATACATACCGATGTCGCCGTAAATCTTTTTCCATGGGTCGATGTTTGGGTCAGGATCAGGGTGTGCTCCAGCATCGTGTACTCTCTTAACGTGGTACAAGTCGATTATCCGCTCAGTCACTACGGGGGAGTAGTAGTTGCCAACTTCTTCGTGAAGAGTCTTCAAATCGGTGGGAGGGTTGGTTTGTCTATAAAGTGTTTCCTGGCGCCCATCTGTCAGGGAAAACATCTACAACGATCAACAATTCAAGCCAACACACCTCGTCGCGAACTTCGCCAATAATAATCTTAAGTTCACGCTTCTTAAACTCTCTAGCGAAGTCGCCGTTGAGGAAGCGTTGGAATAGATCGAGGGGAAGAAAGTGGCCATCGCGCACGGCACGGAATGTGTGGGTCTTCAAGGTCATTACATGGGGTATCAATTTGTCTGCGGGTATGGCGCGAAGGGCGGCAAGCTTCTCAGGACCTGAAAGCGCAAGTGAAATTGAACAAGCTTCTAAGAGCTCTTCGAACTGCGACTGGACCTCATCCACTGTTTTCGGGTCAGCTGGTATGGCATTTGAATACCTGGGTAGAGAATGTTAAGAACTCTGAGGTGGATTGGATCGGAGAAATATACACATACATCACAAGTCTCTTGAATAAAGGCGTGGGTGAAGAGGGAGCTACAAAGAAATCGTATGCAGCCTGAGCGTGGGCACTATAAGCTCCGGCACTTCTTCCAGACAGCGTCAAGTTCTTCGCATTCCCACCGAAGAAGTGGATGTATTTATGAGTCCATTCCAACGCAGCCCTCTGGTCCCAGAAACCGTAGTTGCCACAGGATCCTTCGCCAAGGGATCTTGCCTCCTCCTCGAGCTCTGCACAGGCCATGAAGCCAAGAACGGATAGACGATAGGATGAAGCAATAAACACTGCGTTAAGGTTGGCACCAGTCTCAGTGATAAGGTCTGTAGGATTCATGGAAGACTCTTTCGATGGATTGCCGACTTGGAGCCAGCCACCTGAMAGGGTTCTTCGTGAGCATGATTACGCCCCSACATGAGAAAAGAGATAACATACCGTGAAACCAAAGCATGACAGGCCATCCTCNTCAGGAGGTTCTCCTGCAGGGGTCCAGATGTTTAAAACCAAGCAATCTTCACTTTCTTCCTCTGGATCGTGATTTCCGACAGAKGTGTAGCGCGGTTGAGGACATATAGGGCCAAACTTAGTACAGTCCCGAGGCTTTTTGTCTGCCGTTGTATAGTATCCTTCGGGGAGTTGTCGAGGTTTTCTCCAACGATATTCTCCTGTAGCAGGTAAAACAAAGGGAACATTGAGGAAAGCCTTCACTAGAGGTGCTGCATGTCCTTCTCCCTGTACAAGAGTTCCTTCAATCTGGCCAAGTGAACCAACATTGAGGACGCAGGACGTGGATGACGAGGAGGTCAGAGATATCGAGCTGCCCATGGGTGAGAAAGAAAGACGCAGAAACCGATCTCATTCTCGACAAAGTGAAGTCCGTATAATAAGTCACGGCAAGAGCGGGTTGTGCGGATTGCACGGCCCCATACGTTAAACTCGAGGTCGATTTTGGACGGTGAACAGAAAAGGCAAAGCCTATCTTACAAGCGTAGGCTGCGTAGCCCCGGGGGGTGAGTGCTGGAAAAGGTTTGTAAGGTAAGTTGAAATGAAGGTGACTAGCAATGAAAAATCTCTACGCCGCACAGAAGCTGAGACCCTCACGTGGTAAAGTAGCTCTAATATTAGTTTTTTTTTGCCGTTGCTCCTATTATTGCCAGGAGAAAAGGCGAGAACAGAGGGAAAGCAACCGTTCCGTCATTACAGTGAGTYGGGTGAGTATATAATACAGTGCTAGATAGGCTAGAAATACAATCAGGAATGTCACTCTATCACAGGATATTAAAAGAAGTCTACTCCAATCCAAAGTCTACTACTGAATAGGGTCATCGGTTGTCGCGGTTGATGCTGAAGGATCCGGTGGATGGTTCTCGTGAATATCTAGCTTATCCTCCTTCACGCGAATAATAACACGGTCCCCGTCCCTATTAATCCAAAGAAGCCGGTCAAGCCCTATTCACGAGCTCGAAAAAACCGCAAACTTGCCTTATAGTGCCTCTCAGAAGTTTCTGAGCCAACGGGAAGAGGACATCTGTTCTTACGACCCTGGCAATAGCCCTTGCGCCGTAGACGTTGGAGTACCCCTGCTTTGCCAGCCAGTCCTTTGCTTCGTCGTTGACATCTAAAGTGATCCGTTTATTGCTGAGACGCGCTTGCACGTCATTTAGGCGAAGTGAAACAACTTTGAGGATCGAGTCGCGCGAGAGCTTGTTGAAGACGAGCATGGTATCCAGTCGGTTTAGAAGCTCTGGCGGGAAGTACTCTGATGTACGCTCAAGAACTTCATCGCGAGCTTCTGGTCTTACGACACCGTCTTCGTTACAAGCCGTGGGATGAGCAAGAATGTCACTTCCTATAGAAGGGTGGCCGAGGACCAAGGTTAACGATTATCGCCAACGAAAAGGCGGCGCAGCAGTAATTCATACGTACCAAGATTACTAGTGAGGCAAATTATGGTATTCTGAATAGCGTCGTCAACAACGGTATGTCAATAAACCCGTAGATGTCAGCTCACCTTGAAATCGACCTTGCGTCCCTGGCTGTCGGTGATACTTCCCTCGTCAAGAATCTGAAGAAGGATCATCGCCACATCCTTGTGTGCCTTCTCCAATTCGTCGAGCAGGATTACAGCTGCGGATAATATGAGAATTTCTATCCGGGTGACCGATCAAAGAAATACAGTTACCCACCATACGGTTTGCGACGCACGGCTTCAGTGAGTTGACCCCCTTCCTCAAAACCTACATACCCAGGAGCTGCACCGATAAGACGTGAGATAGTATGGCGGTCATGGTACTCTGACATGTTGATGTTGATTCTAGGAAGTGATAAGAGCGATGACGAACAGATGTCAGAAGAGGTACTCACAATCCTCGCTGTTCATCGTTGAACAGGAACCCAGCTAAGGCTTTGCATAACTCTGTTTTTCCTACACCAGTGGGACCTAGGAAAAGGAAAGATGCCACAGGCCGATTGGGTGCTTGCAAACCGGCACGTGAAATGCGAACGGCGTCGCTGATGGCGCTCACGACGTGATCCTGACCGACGACACGTTGGCGGAGAGTATCCTCCATCTGTTGGAAGGCTACATCAGTACAAGACCGCATGGCGACATCGGAGAAAGACTCTCACATGCACGAGCTTGTCCCGCTCACCTTTCAGGAGGTTCTGTACCGGGATGCCCGTGGCNTTGGCTACAACACGGGATATATCATTCGAGGTGACACGGTCGTGCAGCATCGCCAGGGGAGACTCTTCATCTGGCTTTTCGTCTTCCTCCTTAGGTAGCTGCCTCTCGAGGTCCGGAATCGTAGCAAACCGTAAACGCGAAGCAAGTTCATACTGCCCCTGCCGTTGAGCAACCTCCAACTGGTACTTGGCGTCCTCGAGCCGCTGTTTGGCGTCCTTGATCTTCTCCAGCCGCGAACGTTCAGCTTGCCAAATCTCTGTCAATTTCTCCGCCTCTTCCTTTTTCATCCGCAAAGTGTCTTCTACCTTTTGCTTCCGCTCGAGACTGAACACGTCGGTTTCGTTCTTGAGACTTTCACGCTCGATCTGTAGAGTCATGATATCTCGTTCGAGTGCCTCTAATTCGTCTGGCTTTGACTCTTGAGCAAGACGAAGAGCCGAAGCAGCCTCATCGACAAGATCAATAGCCTTGTCGGGCAGGTATCTATCTGAGATGTAACGAGCAGAATAGACAGCAGCTATAGCCAGTGTGAGTTAAGGAATAGTAAGTAATATTTGCTGGGGCAGGCTTACCAGTTACCAATGCCCCATCTGAGATTTCAACACCATGGTGAACCTCGTACCGAGGCTTCAGGCCACGCAGGATTGAGATAGTAGACTCTACAGTGGGTTCTTCGATCTGGACAGGCTGGAATCGACGCTCAAGAGCTGCATCCTTTCCGATAGTCTTTCGGTACTCATCAGCTATACACAAGTTAGTGTGCAGAATTCATCAGAAAATAATGCCACATACGAGTCGTAGCTCCCACTAGTTGCAGGCCTCGAGCGAGAGCCGGTTTAATCATCTGTCCTGCATCGATACTGCCTTCTGCTTTGCCCAGATTGAAAAGGGTGTCTGGAGATGCCGTGCGTCAGCAATATGCTGGGTTTCCATGGACGAGCGAACAATTACTCACGGACTTCGTCGATAAAACATATGACATTCCCTGATTCCTCCTCAATATCTTTGATCAAGGCCTTGAACTTTTCCTCAAATTGACCGCGAACACCAGAGCCGGCCATAATGGCGGACAAGTCAATAGAAAGCACACGTTTATTTTGAAGGGACTAGAGTAATGTTCAGCCAACAGATACACACGTATAATAAGCACTGTCGCACCTCTGGAACTTCTTTGGCTACGATTCGACTAGCCAATCCCTCTAGAATTGCGGTCTTGCCAACCCCAGGTGGACCAATTAGCTATGAAACTAGTCAATCGGTTGATTCGACAGTTGCATATTTAGAGCTGCTTACCACTGGATTGGATTTAGTCCTACGAGATAGTACTGGACAGAGGGGTTTAGCCAAACGGGTTCAAGAGTGTGCTTAAGAGCTGTGCGTACTTTGAATAGTCCTTCTAATCTCTAAACGTGATGTTAGTTTGACAGATTGCGCAATCGACGCGGTCGTGTCGGCGTACCTTCGTCTCTACCAATTGTAGGATCAAGTTTCCCGTCCTTCGCCATCTGTGTAAGGTCGACACTCTGATGTACGAACTCGTTAGTAGTGGACTTATATCGCGAAGACACTTATTTCACCCACATATTCCTTCAATGCTTCTCCCTTCTGGTGCTGCGGTCCAAGACTGAAGCCTGGAAAGCCCCCTCCTTTACCTGCTCCGGGTGGTGTTGCATAGCTCCTAGTAGCTACGACCAGACCAGGCCGCAAAGTAGGCAGGATACGAGAAAATACTGTTGGAATGCGCGCATGAGCACCATACCGCGGGGGTGCTCTGGCTGCAATTCTCAGTACTTTTTGTGGATTAAAGACACGGGACGACATGTTTGTGTTTTGCGGAAGACTGCCCAACGCCTTACTTATAGAGGCTTTCCTACGAGAACATCGAAGAAATTGGGAGAAATACGGCAAACAATTAGGGACGGACCGTGGGGCCGGGCTTTAGCTACTTACATCAGCGTGCACTCGGGTCCCAAGCTTTTAAATGCTTACCCGTTCTTCCTGGGAACCTTGTCTACTTTTCTAAATCCAGGATTTTCACGTACTCTCTGAGACCTGGTTCGTTGAAGATGAAAACCGGAAGTCAAGTCTACAGCAAAGTTCATACCCTCGTGTCTTCGGCTGGATCCCCTAAGCGACTGTCTGTTTAAATGCATCCACGTAACAAAAAATACGCATAGGCAAATGTAAAAACTACATTCCGAAACCTAATGGCTTAGCCTCTACTTCCACTGCATGTATATCTGAGTCATGAGGTGTTTTGGCGAAATCCTAGGAGAACATCAAAGTTTAGGAATGTAGCCACAAAACTGGGAGAAAAATCGACACCAACGCGCATGAGAACGGTATCAGGGTCACCCAATAGTTCGATAGTGCGAGTAATTTGGACACCCCCTCCCACAGTTTGACCGCGAGTACTACGAGTGGCCGGCCGGCTGTCATCCCAGAAGGAACTTTGGACAGCGGCCATTGCACTGTTGTTTGTTGTTAAGAATGTCGAATTGGAGGATTTGGATAGGGGAGCTCGGTAGTTGAGAGTTGCCATCAGTCCGTTGGAATATCTGCAAAACTTCTCGTCAGGAATGGAACCAAGAAAACGTTGAAGTTGCTCACAGTTTCCCAAGCATCAAGAAGCTTCTTGGCAATCGTATCAGTTCGTAGCGAGCAAGATAAGGGTATGGATACGTACCAGATAAAATAAAAGTTGTATTCATGCCAAGTTGTCCACAATATCATTTCAGTCAGCGCTCCAACCGTGGTTACTGCACCAGTTTCGACCGTGAAGCGGATGAGTTTACTGAGGGTGGTTGATGTCTTTGCAAAGGTCGTATGCTGTTTACGGCGATGTAACTATAAGATGAATTGCGTTAAAGAGTAAAATTCACCCGGCCGAACTACTAGGGACGTACAATAGTGACAACAGACACAGTGATAAGAAGATCACAGGCAGCACTAGCTGAGAGCCACAACTAAGTCATAGTTTCAGTATCTTTCAATTGCGAGCTTAGATTGAACCAAGAAAAGAACTGACCGTAATTTCCGTGCTCAATTGATAGAGATCTAGTATCCCTCTACCTTTGATTGATATCTAAAACTCCCAATCAACATCCGACTCGACGTACTAACACGTAGAACTCACCACAGTACCATAGTAAAAAGCTACTGCAGTTTGCAACAAAGCGACCTATAAGGTATTGTGTAAGCACGGATGAGTTCATATACCAGTATTAAAGCGTCTCGCACACAAGAAATCAAAGCAGGGAGCCAGATCTTCCTTGTTAAACACCAAATACGCCACACGTAGAATCCTTGCACCATTCCACCTACTGTGAAGTATCGAATAATTGTTCAATTATTTGAAACTATGGCTTACAGACACCGTTCAGTGCCGGGAGAGGCACCCAAGACCAGTCGATTACCATCAGGGTGTCAGGATCACCCCATCCTGGGCCAAAGCTATTCCATCCACCGATAGTCATGAAGACTGTGAAGACGGTCTCCAATATGAACAAGGTCCACACTGCTTCGGAGTAAGTAGGGAACGAAAAAGTATTCTGAGGATTCCTTCTACCGAAGAGCTTAATCCCACTCCGATCGTCAGGGAAGGTTTCGGAGTAGAGAACTTGGGAAAATGGTGGCGGTCAGAATAGCCGAAAGATACCAACGCCTGGCTTGACTTACAGAGTTGCACAATGAGCATTCCATAGAGACAGTAGCTCCACATATATCCCAAAGCCTGAAAAGTGCCGTCAGCTCTATGGAACTCATGGCAAGTGGACATCCTAATGTACCAAGGGGCCAGTCCTGGTAATGAGCACGTCAGACGTGTATGTTCAATAGGAAGAAATAGTGTAATTCGCACATCAGAGATATATTCACTCCAGGTATCTGTACCGGTGCCATTGTGAAAATATTTGAATCACGTAGCGGGTTGTAGAAATGAAAAGTCCTTCGATATGTGGCGGATGAAAGAATGAGTGAAAGAGGCCTTTGACTTACCGAGTAATAATATCCAGGGGTTTAAAAAGATACCTAGAAACATGCAGATTAAGCTATAGCATTTTCCTTGGAACTTCTTTCCCCTTTCTTGTCCCCGATGTAGCCAGGGCTGGGAGTGACCCAGAGGGTGGAAAGATAAAGATGCTATGGACGCCTACAAACCCACATTCCGGTTCATCGGAAGGGTTTCAACATTTTATCTTGGCCTATGGATAAATTAAGCATATATAAAGGTACCGGGGAGGTATATGCGTGTATTATTGCACTGGATTGGTACTCGATATGAGTCGATAATGCTATGAGAGATGAATTCAACACCGCCACCGAGTCGTACCCAACCCAAAACGGATTTGTGACCAGGAGTGACCAACCGAAGCGCCTAGCTTGTCTGCCTTCTCTTTCTCCCATGAATTCAATGATCCATCTTATCTCCTAGCACACAACTAATATAGAACTCCGTCCTCTGTGGGTGTCCTTAGACGAAGTCAGAATGGCCAACCTATGTCAACTGCGAACTTTTCGGCGGCTCTTACGAGTGGCCACCCATAAAACGGACCTCCATCTTCATTTCAGTGGTACTACTCTGGGACTTTATAGGAATCAACCCCTAATGAACCTGAGGTCTTAACTCAGTCCAAACATTCTCATAAACTCGTTCTTTGAGCTCGGATCCACAGACGAATATAATTTCAATACATCAATTGCATCTACCTAACATTCAGCTGTGCTCCCTTGTTCTGACCACATCAGATAACAGAGTACTGCACCCACAGTAACCGCATGCACATCCAACAAATTTGGGTACCTACTGGCTATTCCATCCGCCGCCGACGGTCTTAGGCATTGAACCATCAATGGGACCCTATCATTTCCAAGAACCAGACAAAGAAGTTATGCGACCCTTCCTGTGGGTTTGGTGTAACGCATTGGGGGTCTAGTAGATTTCGCGATATAAGGCTCCGAATCTAGGTATACATATATCCCATCTCAGCCGAGCGAGAGGACAATCCATGCCTTCCATTCTCAACTCCCGTGTAGTCTTTGCTAAATATCCTGGCGCGGGACTCCCTGTTCCAGGAGAGCACATAGTCTTAGACAATACTCACAGTATTGATGTGGAGAATGTCCCACTAAATGGCGGGTTCTTGACCAAACTTCTATATCTGTGGTATGCTCCGTTCATTTCCAGTCATCTCGCCTCTCGAGTTACCGCTAATGAGGTCGTAACAGCCCTGAACCCTTTATGCGTGACCGTCTGCGCGACCCTTCTATCATCAGTTATTCCCCTCCAATGATCTTAGGCCATCCGTACGTTCTTCAGCTTGATATTCCGTATCAAATCTTGGTCTCATCCATTCGGCATTAGCATGACTGGAGCGTGCGTGGTGAAGGTTCTTCGATCAGAGAAAGAGGAAGTCAAGGTTGGCACCTACATGGTTGGCTTTTCGCCCTGGGAAGCCTACACTGTCCAACCATATACTGAAGGTAGTCCTCTTCTACGCCTTCGCCCTACATTTCTCATCGTAACATGGCTCTACAGGGCGTGCAAGTCAATTCGCAACAAGCCATATGACGATTGACATGGACGTGAATCTCCCGTTGCGGCCTATCCCTCATCCAAATGGCATGTTTCCACTGGAAAAATATTGCAGTCTTTTTGGTATATCAGGAATGTCGGCATTCATCGCATTTGAGCAGTATGCAGATGCAAAACCTGTAAGGTGCTGTTTATCATTGGTGATCAACGCCTGAGTGTCAAATGCTGCAGGGTGAAACCATGTTCATATCTTCTGCTGCCTCGGTGGTCGGATCGTATGTGAAGTGATTCTTTTCTTCCCGATCCTCTATTCACCAATTTCGTAGAATTGTTGTCCAGCTGGCCAAAGCCAAAGGGTAAACACAGGACTCTTCTCTGTTGTTGTAAGTTGGCTGAACTATCGCCAGATTGGCAGTCATTGCTTCGGCCGGGTCTGACAGCAAAACTGAATACGTGCGATCTTTGGGTGCCGATTACGCATTCAACTACAAAAAGCAGAATTACAGGGATGCATTGGCTGAACATGGCCCTATTGACATATATTTTGTACGGTGCGATGATACATGAAGTCTATTTGTCACTGAATTCTTTGTACAGGATAACGTAGGCGGAGAAGCCCTTGAGGCGGCCATCGAGGCTACTAACTTGAACGCGCGAATTGTGGTAAGCTCAGATCCTGAAGTATGTATACTGTCTTTTCTATGATACTTTTTCAAGGCCTGTGGGAGCATATCCGATTACAACAGCAGCGCGGAGGATCGATATGGGATAAAGGTACATATCTTGGCATTGGCATTGTCCGTCTATCCATTTTATTTCTTGCACTCTCGTTATCCAGAATATGAACCTATTCTTCAAACGCCATTTAACGATGAGGGGCTTCCTCATATCCTTCAGCGGACCCTTAGCAATCCAGTTCCTCATGAACTTCGATCTGCCTCAAATTTATAGTGAAGGGGAGATACAAACTTCTGAGCGCGTCATTGAGGGAATTGAGAATGCGCCACAAGCATTCCTGGACATGCTCACTGGCGGAGGAGACGATGCTCCGGTTGGGAAAGTGGTCGTGGAAGTAGCTAAGGACTAGGAATACAGTCAAACCAACTATGTTATCTCTCATATTCAAGTTTATGTAAGTATCTGTTTATCTCTGCTGCTGGTCCTTAGGATAGTGATTTATCCCACCAGAGTTCACAAGCAAAATTCGCAGCCCTTGCTGATAAATATGAAAGATGTATTTCTTTGCACAGTCACTTGGCATTTAGTGGCTTTTCATAGTAAATATCTAATAATATTTCACGTTTACTGAACCATAAATATTCCCAGCTCTTCTGCAATAATCAGAGCCGCCTTTTCTGCAATGGCAAGCACGGTAGAATATGTGTTCTATGGTGAATGATTAAGATTGGATCAAGAATACATGAAAGCCACTTACTGAGTTGACATTTGCTGGAGGAATAGACAAGTCTGCCACCTTCAAGCCCTGGACACCGTACACATTCAACTTGGAATCAACGACACYGCCTTTGTCTTGGGGCTTCATCGCACATGTTCCTAGCTGATTGAAATGAACGTTAACGGCTTTTTGACCAGAGAAGCTCCCAGAAACCTTACTGAGTGCCAAGTAGTTGCGACTGTGAAATGTGTAACAAGCCAACCCGATTCAGAAAAAGCAAAAGAGCAGGAAGATTATACTGACCGGTTTCCCTCAGATTCTGGTCAATGGCTTCGTCGTCTTCTTTCGAATACACGATCTTTGGTTCATCGAATGGGACAGGATCGGTCTCGTTAAGTGCTGCTGCGCTCCCGGGTGCAAACCGAGGGTGAGTTGGTTCGAGAGCACCTCGARAGGCCGGAAGGCGGCGAATAAGTTCCCTCCCTTTCTTATACCCCCACCGCAACGCGATGATATCAGCCGGACTGGAGGGATATCAAGGTACATCAGATCTCAGAGCATTGTATTTGATACAATTCGGAACTCAACTGGGAAAGGAATCCACTGTCAAAATCAGGAGCAGCGTATGGGTCTGCCGATACTATGTGGAGATAACCTCTTGAAGCAGGATAGCTCTGCAAGAAATGAGATGGGCTTGGAAGCATATCGGTGACCTAGTACGGACAAGTATGCAACCGGACGACATGAACTTGACAGGAGGAAGACTCGACTGATCAGCTGGTAATCTATACGTTGGAGGTTTCAGCCACTTCAGAAAGCTGTTGTCATCAATCATACCCTCCGAGTGCGCTGAGCCAGAACAGAGGGCGGTCCGGTTTCTCAGCGAAATGCTTGTTCCAGTGATCTTCGAATTCTGATCCAAGCTCTGTCAACTCTTCTGGATGAGGACGCATTTTTATCGCCGAATCGACGCCACTGAGAACAAGTCCGCTGTGAGCGAGAGTATCTTATGATGGTCTGCACTGTACGTACTTGGCACCCATTAAACCGGTACCGTCCTGATCCCACTGCTTCAATATTTTTTCCCATTCATCCGGCTCTCCACGGAAGAGAGGGTCGAAGGTGGTCGTTTCGGGGTCAGCGAAATAAGGTGTAACTGCGAATACATGATCTTTCCATCACAAGTTACCGACGATCAACCATTGTTTTCTCAGAGAGAAATCGGACTCACCTTGATAGTTCTCACCTACGCCCGGGAGATCCATGATTGGAGGGATACCAGCGTTGTCTAGTATATATTTCCTTCCAATTCCGGAGCGCTCCAGTATAAGAGGCGATCCCATCGCACCCGCAGAGATCACAACGAGTTTACGAGCCATGAGCTGGTGGACTTCCTGTGGCGCAGATGGATATACTCGTTTATCCCAGATGAATTCCACTCCGATAGCTCTCCGGTCGCTGTAGCACGTTTCGTGGTCAGGTTAACCAACCGCCCAAATCAAAGAAAAAAAGCTTACTCGAACAGAACACGGTTAACGAGACAACCATCTGCTATATAGAGATTTTTGTGGTTTGCCTCTTGATTATAAATGTAGTGATGCTAGCAACGATTTAGAGATAGCTTTGAATCGAGCACAGGGAGTTCTCACCGCCACGTCGGAGCGCCGTCCGCTACTAGAGATCCATTTGGGCATTCTCTGAGGGAAATGATTGAGGAATGTCTCAAGAAACTCAGCCAAGTACTCACGAAGAATACATTGATTGATGCAACGTCCAGACCATGTCCCTCATCACTCCAGGGTCTGTTCGTTTCAAATTTGGGTCCAAGCTCGAGAAACTGCTTCCCAATATCTAGATATTGACCACCATATGAAACTCTCAGGGGTCCTTCCGATCCATGGGTAGGTCTATCAGGATCAATTTCGTAGTTCTCTGCCTGGCAGCAGAAGTACAAGAGCGTCATTCTTTAAAGCCTTCAAAATAGGACTGGAAAAGATTATTACCTTTTGAAGCATCGGAATCATGTCTTTAGCCCCCCAGCCTGGATTTCCACATTCTTCTTCCCATTCGTCGAAATCGGATGCTGCTGGGCGATTATAGAGCATGAAGTTTACCGAGGAACCCCCACCGACACAGCGGCCTGTGGGAACAACAAGAGATCTTCCAGATAGATACTCGGAGGGTTTGGACTGATAAAACTGCATCGTTTTGCTCGTGGGAGATAAGTGTGTGATATACTGTCCAGGTTGAATGTGCTCCATCTTGTTCTTGGTATTTGGACCCGCTTCAAGAACAAGAACCTTTAAGTCTGGATCAGCCACGGTGAGACGACTGGCGATAACGCAAGCAGCTGTGCCGCCGCCAGCAAACACAATATCATAGATGGGTTCAAGGGTATGAGGTTCCATATTGAGGATTCCGAAGGGTGTATGGGCAGGAAAACAAGTTTATCATTGTGGGAGGGGGGGATTTAAATGGTTCTCTGTCGGTTCTCTGGTTCCCACATCTTCCCGTAACATCTCCGAGACTAGAGCATTCGAAGGGGGTATTTCTCAGATGTACAGACGATCCGGTTTGTGGGTGTTTACTGGTACGATAATATCAGAGACGCACCCACAAACAGCACAAGACGCGTGCAACGGAAGAAACTGTAGATTGGAAGAAGCATGATATCCATCTTAATGACTTTGCTTGGCCTGCCCAGTGAAGATTATTCGGATTGAGAACAACTGGCACATTTGATACTGACGGTAGCTGTGTACTCAGTTACAGTATTGGGTAAGACTCACCAGTAAGAGATGAACATTGAAAGTTGTGATCATGACGGTCAGGTGACGACAACTATTGGCGCGAACATTTTCACTCAATTTCATCACTAATAGTGATATAGAAAAATGGTCATCTTAATACGTGTGTATAGGAAAGTGTATTAAGAGCGACTTCGACGGCGACTCTTGATCAGTTTACTTTTCCAAGTTGCGCGTTCCTGCTGGATGTTTCTTCGGTGGTACGTGTAATGTCAAGTATGCCACTCTCTTAAATGTGCATTGCGATCCATCCTCAAGAAATTGTCCACCGACTCCAGTGGGTTTGAATTAGGAGTCCTGGTCTGTCCAGTCAGTTCCCGTTATGACATCCTTACTCCCAAGTTCGTAGGAAGGTGCCAATTGAGCAACTTGGCCAACTATTGGGACCATGACACTTGGAAGGCTTCAGCCATTCTTGCCATACCGGTCTGCATTTCTTCACGCTATTTCAATGATTTAGCGATGTCGGAATAAGACCCATCAAGAAGTATCTTACCGTTTCGTAGGAAAATGCCATTCGGAAGTAGGTCACCTCAGCTTCTCTCCTAGGAGGCACCCCTTTCCCTTGGAAAGGCGTGTAGTACGACCCGGGAGTCAATAAGATCTGCGAGTCGTCAGTGAGTCCATGGACTCAACCAAACAGGGGATCTATAACCGTACCTTCAGAGAAATCATTTGATGCCAGAATTTGTCTGCCCATTCCGCCTCAGGATCCTCTCCTCCCTGGGTTTGAATTGTTTTGAACTCGAAATTTTGAGCCAAGTCTAGCTTCATCCAAAGGAACATTCCAGCCTAAGAGTACAGGGTGCAAGTGAGATGAAGCTTTGCACCTCGTGAAACGGTTTGTTTACCTTGGGATATGTGAATGTGAACAGACGACCAGCTGCTTTGTTTCCTTTGAGATACGCATCCGCAGTAATTCCATCCGCAGCGGGTATAAGGTCAAAGTTGTCCGCAAGGATATCGCACTGTCACAGATTGAGAATGTTTCATACCTGGCAAAGTTATGAGAGGACATACCATCCAATCACGCCTGACAGCATAGCTGTTCCTCAGGTTAGCTAGCCAGGTCAGCATCCCGTCGTAGCCCCACGAAGTTAATAACTCTTGTACGATCGCTTGAGATACACCAGAGGGAGTCTGGGTCACGACCTCTGTCGCACGCAACATCCTTTCTGCGAAGATTGGGTTACAGACAAAGTAGCCTAGACGAAGACCGGGTCCCAATGTCTAATTGGTTGGATTAGTCCAGGTTGCGATTGCGTTGACAGAGACTGACCTTGCTGAAGGTCTCCAACCTGATAACGCGTCCCTCATAGTCGAGGCTCAAGAACGTGGGGATGAGTGATGCCACAAGTTCGTTCCCGGGGATTATCTTTGCCTCTTCACGTTTGTCGGGACATGAATATGATGGTAGTTGTAGGAAGTAGTAAGGGTCGTCTTCACAAATGACTACATCGTATTTCACACAGATGTCGTAGATCTGCTTTTTGCGTTCCAAAGGAAGCGTGCATGCTGTGGGATTTTGACCGACAGGGACAGTGTATAATCTGGAATAGCTATTGTCAGATCGAACCGAAAGATGGGGGGACGTTGTCCTTACACTCGGGGCTGCTTTACTCCTGGATGGTCCCGACCCCAGTTTGACAAAATCCGTTCGAGATCCTCTACAACGATACCTTCAGCATCGAGCGCGATGGGAACACCCTTGCATCCCATTGGTGCCCACAATGCTTGCGCAGATGGGTATGTATGGCCTTCTATGAGAATGTAGTCTCCGGGTTCGAGAAGTAGATTCGCGACCTTGTTCCATCCATCGGTGCTCCCTGAGTTCAGCAAGATCTCGTAGTCCTCGTATCCAGGGTTCATTACTCTTTCAGTGAAGTCGCGCAGAAAACTGGAGAGAACTGCAGATCCAGTACCTGGTCCTATATTGCAGGAATCAGTTAATGAACCAATATGGTACCGTGAGCACAGGATATACCATATTGGAGTGCAACGGCAAGTGAGTTCTTCTGGGTTTCCGTTGCATATTTTGGTAACGACACAGATGTAGTGGAAGGAGATGCGTCATTTGCCTCGGGAGTGAAAATATCGGCCTGGATCTGTTGAAATGGGAATAAGCTTGGATGTGGGAGACCTAGCTCATAGGGGCCAAATAAGCGTGTTCGTCTTCTGGATTGACCATACCAACGTACCTCCAGCAAAGCTGATCATCCCAGGCTCAAACATATCTATGGTAAGTGTTGAAAAACATATTTCTTGCACGATAGACGGACAATGTAGCTTACATTTAAGAATGTGCTTCAAAGGACTAGGAACCCGGGATTTACTAAGGGTGTTCAAATGGTGAGATAAATCCTTAGACTTTCTCCTACTAGGAGGAACGGCAGCAGGAGAGGTATCCATGGATTGAAGAGGACTGTAGGGGAGAACTCGCGCGAGGTTGCACGAAAGAAATGCATGAACGATATGTTTTATAGTAATCGGAATTGTAAAGGAACATCTATGGTGACTCGAACCCCGATCAAAGTGTTCAAGTTATCATTGGCGGATTCCGCATTTGCCGTTAGGTCCGCCCGAAGGCGGGATTTCCCCGCGGGCGCGGCATCCCTTCGTGATCACTGGTCACTATTGAAGACCTAAGGTTTCCCTACCTAGTACATCTGCTATGTCTAAAGATTCTGGAGATGAACCTCAAAAATTTATTCGGAGAAAGAGATCTCTACGATAAAGATGACCCAGGATAGCGCCTATGTGTTTTACATGCTGACATTTATTTTAATTGATACATTATCTTCTTCCTTTTGGGTCCTGGACCAATCATACATTCAACTCGACCTTCTTTGCCTTATGAATCACCTCCTGCAACTTTTCATTTGCCAACGCCGGCTCCACCCACGCCTTGAGGAACTCGTCTACTTGCTCTGGCGCTCGGCCGATGAATGTTTGCGGGTCCAAGAGCGCATCGAGCTCGTCTTTGATAGGGTCGAAGTACGAATCAGCTCTGATGCGGTCGATGAGATCGTTTTCGAGCCCAAGATGCTTGACTTGATGACCGGCTTCGTGGGAGAGCACCTGGCAGAGAGAGATGATTAAATGACGGCCACCTTCAGAGAAAACGTATACGAACTCGAATCTTCTCGTGAGCCTCTTGACGATCGCCACCTTTCTTCACCAGAGCCATGATTACATTCTCTGTCGCCATGAACGGAAGCTCTTGTGAGATCCTTCGCGCGATAACCTTGGGGTAAACGACCAATCCTTCGGAGATGTTTTGCAAAGTCGACAATACGATATCTGCCGTCAAGAACGCCTCGGGGAGAGTAATTCGGCGGTTTGCACTATACTCGTGTTCAATCAGGTGGACGAAATAGACACAATCGAGTCATCTAGGCTTACCTATCATCCAGTGTACGCTCAAACCATTGGACACTGGAGGTCATCAATGCGTTTTGGTGCAAGACCATCAGATGCCGGGCCAGACTGCATACTCGTTCCGAACGCATAGGATTGCGCTTGTAGGCCATTGCGGAAGAACCAATTTGCGTAGACTCGAAGGGCTCCTCAATTTCCTAAAAAGAAGACCTCGTCATCAGAGATCATATCCTCCTATACCGTAGCCTTGGCGCACCTTGAGGTTTGCCAGCAACCGGATATCTGTGGCAATTTTGTGTGCTGTGGCACCTAGGGAGGCTAAGGGAGCGAGTACATCAACGTCGATCTTTCTCGAATAAGTCTGAGATGTGACAGGGTATGCGTAATCGAATCCAGATAACTTGGTTACTAGCTGGTCAAGCTCTACGACCTTCGCGTGATCTCCGTCAAAAAGAGCAAGGAAACTAGCTTGTGTTCCAGTCGTGCCCTTCACACCCCGGAATCCAATATCGTCACGGGCTCGTTGGATGTTGCGAAGATCCCAAAGAAGCTCTTGTATCCACAAAGTAGCACGCTTGCCCACAGTAGTCAATTGAGCAGGCTGGAAGTGAGTGAAACCAAGGGTGGGTAGATCTTTGTATTGCGATGCAAAAGAAGCTAATCGAGAAATGAGTACAGCCAGAGAACGGATGAGGTAGTCCAATCCGTCGCGAAGGAAGATCAAGTCCGCATTGCTGTTGGGCGTTGAGCTTGAGCGGAACAAAGGATTCACAATGTGGTGGGTACCGGTGCAACTTACTCAGTGACATAACATGAAGTTGCTCCTAGACTGGATAGGGAGTAGACGAAATCAGTGGTGTCTTTAGGGTCAATAAAACAACTCACTGAATGATACCAGCTGCAGCAGGGGCTACCTTTCCAAACGTATGAACATGAGCCATCACATCGTGGCGCCTTTTCTTCTCTTCCTGGGCCGCGATGTCAAACTGTTCTGGGGTAAGGTTCTGTAGTAATGCGATGAACGTTGGGCAGATTGAAATATGTAAAGATGGAAACTGACGAGGTTATTCTTCATCTGTTCGATAGCTTCATCTGGAATGGGAAGGCCGAGTTGTTTTTCAGCGATTGCGAGGTTGAGCCACAATTGCCTCCAAGTATAGAACCGATGCTGGAAGAGGGGTTAGATCTAGAATTATTCAACATCCACCGGGACAGTCGGGGGAAATAAGAAAACATGTATATTTGGGTGTGCTACTCCCCACTTTGATTGCATCCTTTCGGAATAGCCCACAGACAGGAAGTAAAACCTACAGAGGGAGAGAAAAGATGTGCCATTTCTTTACTGGCATATCGACTGATCGAGGCAAGGGATGTTAGCGTGATAGAAAACAAGATCAAGACGGTAGTACCTCGATAGAGGAGTCTGGTAGGTCTCAAAAGCTTCCATTTTGACAGAATTTGTGCTATGTTGCACAGAGCAGGAAGTTTAAAAGTTTGGAAGACTGATGTGAGTCATACCAAACTTCCGAATCCATCAAGTGCTTTGATGTGTTTATACGTGTTTGATCTTCCTCGCATTGGGATCCACACTGGTGGCGCCTTAGCCACACGCGTCTTGTCCTTCAACCACCATCTTGTCTGAATCGAACAATAAGGGTGAGCGCACCGCTCGCCTCAGACGATATTAACACAATATCTTATCAAATATCAGCTTTCTTCTACATGGCGTCGGACTCAGATGTTGATACATACGATGGCGAACTATCATCTCGCAGCGTCACTCCTTCTTTGGACGGAGCGATATCTATCGAGTATGATGAAATCATGACTTTGGACGAATATGAAGATATCGAAACCGCTTTTCTCGAGAAGACGCCAGCTGCGCGTCGCGAAAAAACTCTGATTTCATACGACACCTATGACAGGGTCGTGCATGTTTTACAGCATCAGAACGACTCTCATGAGGACGCAAGATTCCGCTATTGGGCTCGCTCTACCTTTGATCTTCGTGTCTGTACTCCTTCTGACGAAAAACTGCTCATACCTAATCATCCGTCTGGGATGGTACTCTTGCAAAAATCCCTGAACGTCGTCACTAAGGATCGAATCTACGAAGCTATATGCATGGCTCATATCGCCTGTCAACATGGAGNTCGCGACCATACCCAAGCTGCTATACGTGCTACTTACGCCTGTATCCCGAAAGAGGTCGTCGCAACGTTCGTGAAACGTTGTCATTCGTGTGTAGCTAGGAAGCAAGAACTGCGCCAGAGGAAATGCGATCATCAGGTGGTCAAGCCCAAGAAAAGAGGCCGACCCCTCAAGAGGCGGCTCGAAGACCTCCCTTTACCGATGCTGCCGTTTCCCTGGGATTCGGACACTGACGGAACAACTTCTCCCAGCACGGAGTCGAGCAACGACTCTTTTACCGTGTCAACTTCTCCTTCCTTATCTTTGAGCTTTGACTATCTATCAACCGATGCCCCAAACCATCTCCCCACTTCCAATGTGTCCTCGTCATTCTTTCCAGGACAATTCTGCCCCACACCGTTGTCTCGCCTTTCTAGCATATCTGCCAATGGTCACTCCGGGTTGGATTCCCTTCCGATGTCTCGAGAGGTATCTTTATACCAAGGTCTTCCTAACGGCTGGCAATACCGCTCTGACTTTGACACCGCACTTGCCAATTTTGTGGATACCAAAGATGCCGTGCTTGCCGAACAACAGAACCAGCATCCTTCATCAGCGGTCCCTTTTCCACCTTATCGAAAAACTACCATGCACCATCGCCCCAGAATTCCAAGCGTCGCTCCCCTGAGGACAGACATGCTCAATACCGTCATGGATCCTCCTTCTGCACCATTTCACGAGGGTACATACTCTGAGCTGGGCTATCCGTCATCTTCGTCGCACATGATGCCCCACCAAAGCTCCGACCCTCCTTCCTCTTCTTTGGCACCATTCCATCCGTATACCTCGACAACCTCCCTCCCAGAACAGATTCCATACCCAGACATGAGGCGCGAACACATGTAGTACAGGCGCTTCCGTGTCTCCTTTTTCTCTCGCAGCATCGCATATTTTCTTTCATACCCACACATAGATAGATGGACCTCGGATCTGACGCTTTCTTCATTGGCCTTGACGCATCAGGACTTTTTTCTTCGTTCTTCGCAACCATCGCATCTTCCATCGCAAGTCTTTTTCAAGCACAATTCAAATCTTGTAGTTGTACTGAATTTAATGTACCTCGTCTATTCATTACAGTAAGTAAGTTGNCAGAGTTTCATGTAACGACGGTTTCTTGCTACTTTCCTGCCACAAATATTAATGACGCATCAGAACAATGGAGTGATGACCATTGCAATGAGCATGTAGAAATGATGGTGTTAAAGGGTAGAATGTACCATGTATTATCCATCCAACGAAGGGACGGATTCTCTATAGTATGTGTGCAAAGAGACCCAAATAAGATTTTATGCTTGTAGATGTGACCCGTAAATCGCAATAAATCGCCAACAGAAACAGAGGAGTAGGTTAGTTGTGCATTTGGAAACAATTACTGCACATTCCCCTTGGCTTGAAAGGATTCTGACGGAATGCACCACAATCTGTTGAATCTACGGCCAAATCTGCTGCGCTATCGAATGGTGAAGCATCGTATTCAGGACCAGTGCCAGAGGAGGCGGAAGATCGGGGTTGTAAGGAGCTCGTCGATGAAGCGGGACGGCGGGTAGGAATTGAGGGTGGTGTCAGCGCCGTTTGCGATCTTCTCGGCGGAGGAGGGGGAGGGGCTTTGCGTGCAGTCCCGTCGGTTTGTGCCCTGTTCATACTGGGCAAGGAATTCTTTCGGCTGTGCACCTGCGGCGGTGAATCATCTCTCTGGACACGACGGGAGAATGAAGACGCAAGATGCTGGCCCTCGGTTTCGTCCTCTGCAAGAAGGCTCGCGGTATCGGCGATAGTCCCTGTGGCGAAGAAAGGACTCCCTTGGCTTGCAGGGGAGAGAGGTTGGTGTTGGAATGCTTCATCCAGGTCACTTTCTTCTTCCGAAGAGGCAGGTGCATATGTCTGACGGGTAGGTTTCTTAGCACCCTTCGTGTTGACAGGCTGAGTAAAGGATGTGGGGAATAGTCCTTTCCTCCCATTTAGTTCTCCCATCCACCAATCATCGAGAACCTCCGCGACAACAGCAATCTCGTCACCGGCCTTAAACGGTAGTTCATCCGCGGACCCATTGAAGTCATATAAGGCACGGACAATCTTCCGTTCTGCTAAAGAGGGCGGCTTGAGAATCCGCGGGGGTAGATTCGGCGAGGAGGTCAGGCTATCCTTTGAATCTTTGGCCTTGGACGATCGTCTTATCATTGAAGGACGACTAGGAGATTTCGATGGACTCTTGCGAGAACTATCATCGTCTTCGTCGTCATCATCATGCGCATCGTCGTGGAGAGCAGCGAACTTGTCTTTTTTCTTTCCGCGGCCAGTGACAGATCCCATAGCGCTGCTGGCCCAGCCAGCGACACTGATCATTTTCTTTTCTTTCTCCTTCTCTCYATCTTCTTTTGATGTAGCGTTGCTTTCTGAACGCTTTCTAGAGGAGCGGGAAGCGGCTCGAGATATCTTGCTCGTGATGGAGTCAGACCTGCCATGGTGAACCGACCCTCGTCTACTGGGGGGAGCACTCGGTGGTTCACCGTCGTCGTCGGAAGAGTCAGATGCCACTGCAGACTGGGTGCGAGACTGAGGGCGTGATATGGGAGTGCGTACAGAGTTTTGGCGGGACATGGAAGGACGTTGGTCCTTTGAAGCATGAAGTGGCCCGGACCGACGTTTCGGGGCAACATTTGAGGGGCCAGTCCTTGGTGCATTATTGAGAAACAGGACAAGCAAAAAAGTGACAGAAAAAATGTACCATTCAGACTTGACGTCTTTCAAGACGGCCAGGTATTGCTCTACAAAGTTGACCTGCGTATCAAGGAAAGTGGTCAATTCCCGGAGCTGGTCGATCTCGTTCTCCTGGATGGAATGTATTTGAGCGCGCACATCTTCCGATGTTTCTTCGCTAGGGGCGGTACTCATGAGTGGTAATCCCTCCCGAGAGTACCTGTACATACTATCGTTGTTGAGCACGTTCCATTTCCTCCTCAGCTTCGGCCTTCTCCTTGTCCTTCTTGCTGCTCTTGACTTTCTCGGCTTTAGCGACCGCGGCATCGTAGCTTAGCCTACCGCTAGAATGAGAACAAGACTCGAGCGGATATAACGAGAAGCGACATACCTACGACTCTCGAGCTTCTTCCTCATTTGCTCGTATTCTTTGATTTCCTCTCCGAAACGCTCCATCGAGTTCATGAACGTGTCGCGAAACGTCAGCGCGTACGCTTCTTGCAGCGTTGCAACCTTGCATTGTGCCCTTCCGAGTTTCACTAACGAGCTCCCTATAACATAAGAATACATAAGATCAGCACGCATTAGCATCTCCACCGGAATCCAGCGTACCGAATACTGAATCATCGCCAAACTGTTCTCCATGGGTGATCATGACAATCCCGAGTGCATCCACAGGCAAGAGCTTTTCAGGATCTTCCAGAGCTTCATTGTGTTTCTTCTTGGAGAGGGACTTATGATAACTTTCAGAGGCTAAGCACAATCTGTAAGGACGTGACCACGCATACGAAATTACGTCAGGGGTTATTCTACGATGGGCGGTGAGAACGACACGTACCGATGAATACCCTCTTTCCTTAGTTCAACATCCTTCTCGAGGTCTCTGAATTCGTCTGTCACTGTAGTCTTATCTTTCGAAGATATCACTTCCCCAGCCCACTGTAAAGCAGAAGAAATAAAGTGGTCTGATCAGCGTTTGCCTAATGCAGACTGCTCTGAGATATGTACCTGACGAAACTTTCCTAACTATACTCGAGGGCGTCAATGAATTGAAACCTGAGTAAACATGGACGAGTGACTTGCCTGTCTGCTGGCCATGGTAGTAGTAATGCGGGGGTGGTTGTAGTAGTACAAAGGTTGAGTGTCGTGATGGGTCTATTTGAAGAGGATCGGAGTTGCGGTCGGAGGGGCCGGGTTATCCGTTCCCCTGATCGTAAGCTTCTATTGGAAACAAATCTCCGTCATATCCCAATTTTGGACAGTAAAGCATGGTCCTGGAAGTCCGTATTCGCAAACGTTCACCATGGCCGTTCCGAGTTCAAATACGTGTAAAATCACTGCCAGTCAAGCCCGAAGCCAGATTCTTTACTTACTTGCGAGTCCGCTTGTAAACGCAGCTTTTAAACCGACGTTCAGCCTCCGAGTTCACCCCGAAAGTCGACCTAGCTCACTAAAAGTGGTGACACACAGGCAGACTAACGTCAATATGAAAATAGATACAGAGATGGACGATACCATACAAGGGATTACAGAACAAAGGATAACAGGGATACCACGATAACGACAGATGAGACTTTGCCATATGTATTTATCCGACTTTCGTAGCCAACCGTACACCTTCTTGTACAGCAACGGCCTACAAAGCTGCGATCAGAAGCAATTTCAAGGATTCATGCGGTCCATACATACCTCCTCCACCCACGGTAACCGGAAAAAATCACTCCTTCTCAGCTCCTCTTGCCGGATAGTCAACCCCTCTGAAGGTCCGCTTCCTAATATCGTCTCCAAATCCCTGGACTGCGATTCAAGCCACGTTTGAATGAACTTCGCAGGGTCGTCTGAGAAGGCCTGTAGAAATGCGCGTTTGATGTGCGCATTGTGTAGCGACTGCGCCAACAGTGCAATCTGCACCCAGCCAACATGAGGACAGAACTGGTCATCGGATAAAAAGACGATTGTACCTCTTCATCTAGCTTGGCCAGGCTTGTCGCACTTTCCTTACTAGCTTGTAAAAGCGTTGTCATCTTTGCTTTCAAGGCAACATCTTCCATTTTCAGTTCCACGTCCCACGCTAGGGGTCGTTCTGGCGGCGGAAGGCTAGGATCAATAGTGTAATGAAGGACAACAGGGTCTGGGGGCATGAGATGGCGGTTGACAAGTTCGGGTATCTTTTGAAAGGGTATGATTTCTGCTCCGAATATCTAATGGGAACATTTAGTGATGGGGTAGACCATAATATGAAAGCAACTGACGAATTTCAAACGGTCATCCAACTTCACCTGCCTCCGATCCACCTTGTCCTGCAAACCAAGAATCTTGATATAGTTCCACAGCGCTTGAATCACGCCAATCCTGCTATCTTCTTTTATGCCCAGAACCTTTCCTACAGGAAAAACATATTAGCCTGACGTTTCCGAAGAGCTGGCGTACATACCCAATTCCGGGGACACCTTGTATTGCTCTGGATAATTGTCCAAGTACATAACAACGCGAATCTTTGTGGGAGCGTCTCCTCTCCTCTTGATTGAAAAACCGTCCAGGATAGGATTTTGATGACTTGATTGTGGCCACTGACCTGGTCATTAGCAGTGGTGAATGAAAGCTGATTTTGGATTTGCTCACTTCAACAATGTTCCCCTCCTTGTAAACAGCAGGATCCTGGTCAGTTTCGATTACCATTCTCTTGATAAATGTCGTGAACTTTCGTGGGGGATTCTTATCTCTTCCGCGTTGGTTGAATGGCTGTAATAATATTTCAGATCCTGCTTGAACGATGCCACTATTCACGCATACCTCTAGCAATCTTCCTTCAATCTTGAAAGTCCAAGCAGGTATTCCTTCCCCCGTCTCAAAGTTCACGCCCTCTCCACCTGTTTGCCAGACCTGACCAGAGACTGTATGGCTCAAGAATATTCGCAGAGTTCGATTCACCTAGTTGTGAGGTTGATAGTTAAACACGGATGTGCGGGCCATAAGTAAGAAGTATTCCACACACCGTAGGCGCTCTAGTTAATGCATCCTGAATCTCTGACTTTTTCCTCGTTACTGTCCAATCCAACTTTCGCTCCATCTCCAGCAAACTTTGATACATTTGTGAATCCTCTCTGAAGTCTGGATTTTGGGCAACAGCATTTGGAATTGTCCGATCCGTTAGTTTACGTTTTCTGACGACCAAATTCAGCATTCACTACGAAATTGCATGTAGAACGCGCTCACTTATAAGATTTGTGAGTATCCATGATACTTATAAGATTCAAGGACTATTGGATGTGTGATGATGGTGGGGTCAGGCAGGAAACGTGACCAGTGACTTCGTAACAGATCCAATTTCAAATTCCTGGATCATGATGATCCAATCTGGAAGGTGCACGATCACGTGCTCAGCTAAAAACGCGTAAAGTTCGACCGAGGTTTTTATTATATCTGGGTACCTTCGAGTCCGTCGCAGAATCAGATTGGTTTGGTATTGCGTAGTAGCATTTTTCTTGGCATGAGCAAAGGTTTCTTCCTCAAGCNTAGAACATCACCAAGGAGGGGTCGGTCAGATTCCGGCCCGCTTGAAAACCGCTTTGCCGCTGACCACCATCAGGATGAGTAGCTCCCTTAGCAGATTTCGGATACTTCCTAACAGTACCCGCAATACTGACTCTTTTCCTACCTACGTTTGGCTTCCAAGACCCGGTTTTCGATCCACAGAGAGCGAATATTTCAGTAGAATTCCCACCGTTGGCCCCCAGGCTTCAGATGAAGAACGTTTCCAGCCCATCAGACACTGGTGTTTCTTAGGAGAGGTGGTCGGAGATCAAACAGTATTTCGCCCTGTATACTCCGTAAAAGACGCAGAGGGTGAAGTTGTCACTATCGCGTTTTATTTCCCTCCTAATCGCTCGAATGAAATCCCCACACCCGCAATCAAAATCGGAGACGTATTAGCAATCTTGTATGCTGAACAACATGTTTTCCTTGATGGCCAATGGGGCGTTCGTGTAGAGGACCCTGGGCATGTTAAGGCGAGTCTAAGTTCTTTGTCGTACATTTGGTCTTCATGCGACTAACAAAGCTTGTCGATCAGGTTATTCGCTCTGGTGGACTCAAGGCCCTGATGGAAATCAACGACACTATAGAGCTTCAAACGCCTAGCGATAGCATAATTAGATGTCATGGCTGCAATGTAGACGACACCCCGGCTGCAACAACCATGCAACGGTGTTCGGGATGTCTGGCCGTTTCGTATTGCGGAAAGGTTGGCAGTGGCTTCAGTCCCTCACAATAATCTTTTCATTATTTCGCTATAGGACTGCCAAACACGAGACTGGACTCGTCGTCACAAGAAGCAATGCAAAGCCTTCAAATCTCTTGTAGAATTGAAGACTGGGCGCAGCTGGGCGGAGAACGATTTCGAAAAGGTTTTTCCCTTCACCGAGACTTCCCATCCAGTAGCATCCGAGAAGGCAGTTGTCTTTCGAAATGAGTGGGCCAATGTCCCGGTGGCAAGTGTAGTTGCTCTGCAATCTAATTTCACCGTGAAGTCTTGTATGTCAAGTGCTATCTCTGTACTTGAACCTATTCTCTAATGTAGTGGTAGGTGAGATTGTCTGGGGGCATATACACTGCCTCCTGACCGGTTTGAAATCTTCTTCCCACGACCAACCATTGTCCTCGNCTTGGTACTATCGATGCCCCGCCAAGAATGGGACATGGAAGGTGATGTATCCCGAATGCTTCTATGCTTGTTCATTGACGCCTTCATAGGTTTCTCGTGTGAAAGTTGCGGGAGCCACTTCATGGATAGTCTATCACATTTCAGAAAACCCTGGCACATTGGTATCACTTGCACAAGGGGAGAAATCAGGCCCGAAAACAGAGAGCTATCAAATCAAACACATTACTTCTAAAGACTGGGCTTCCCACGACCATTTTGACCCCGCAAGAACATTGGCTGCAGTCGCTCCTGATTCCGGTTGGAAATTCGCAACAGAGAGGAGCAGACGTCTGGTAGCACATCGCAAAGTTCGCGAAGAAGGTCATCCAGACTATGAACGCTATAAGAGAATCGAATCCTATCAAGATGGTGGTATTTTCATTTTGGATGAAGTACAAGCCCCGAGTGTTTTGAAACTCCTAGCAAGGTGAAGAGATCTGCTAACTTTACTCTCTAGATTCAGGATATTGACGCAACTTCAGCCCGTCGGATCTCGAACAAATGCGGCAGAGCAAGAAATCCGCATTTTTTTCTGCAGCAGATACTACATTCGGATGCTTTTTGACTCAATTGGGTTCCGGATGGGATACTGGCAATTTGATCTTCAGCGGGATAGATTCCAAGAAGTTTAAAGGTGAAAAAGAGTTGGTTGGACTATGGTACACTTCCTTTGAGGAGCCAATTATTTTGCCAGTATGATCACTAGTTTCAAAATGGCCATCTAACTCCAGCACTCCTCTATGAGTCGTCTGTCTTTTTCCATTGCACTTATGTATTCCCCTGCCTGAGCATCCGACATTTTACCGTGCTGGATCGCTGCATGTTTGAGAGCATCTTTCACTGCAGCAGGCATCTTGTTCGCAGATCTATTTCGTAGCATCAGTCTTAAGCAGAATAGAGAACGAGATTATACTGACCCAGAAATCAGTACGATAGCATTCCGTACACCAATTAGTTCCCAGATTCTCGCTGAATCCTCTCTGATAAGGTCCTGCACATACGTCTTCTTGACGCCCTCTGGACCATCGCGTGAACATGCAACACGGTAGACCAGCTTTCCTTGAGAAGAATATTCCTTCCACTCAGATAAATAATGCTGGTCTTTGAGGGCAGAGCGACATCCGAAATAGAGCGTGTTTTCTGAAGACGTAGAAATGCGGTGTTCAATAGTGGCGCGCATGGGGGCAATTCCTGTCCCGGGACCGATGCAAATGACCGGCGTTTTGGGGTCGGAAGGTAGTCTGAGGAGACCTTTCTTGATTCCTATCACAAGAGTGCTACCTAGATGAATGAATCAGGAAATATCACAGATAAATTCGTGGATGGCTTACCAGGTTTTAAGGCCGAAAGGTATGTAGTGCAGGTACCCTTTCGAGGTAATTTCAACTTGGTGCGGTACTTCACAATGGCTATACATAAATGAATCTCCCGAGGATGAACCTGTAACGGTGGATAAGGATTGATGTTTTCCTTATAGTTGACTAGGGGGNAACCTGGACAGAACTGGCGATGGAGAACTCTCTGGGTCGGAGATGGGGAAAGACGTCGAAGATATATTCCTTCGGAATTTTTGTATATCGGAAATCACTCAGAACTTCCCGAATAGTTCTTCTGACTTGGTTACAGTACTCGTACAACTCTTCCTGTTGCCCCAATCAGTTTGTGTGACAGGATAAGGACGACAGAACTTACGGCCCCCTCTGGGGACAGAAACTCGTTTAATCTCTCTTTCTCTGCCTCTCCTTCAGACAAGGAGCGCAAGAATTGGAAAAAAGATCGCCGAGGGACAGCGTTGAAGTCTAGATGGTTACTGAAGATTTGCCGTATGGTGGCAACCTTCGGAAGGTATCGAGGAAGAGACTGATCTGTCGGGATTCAGATATCAAGGATTCACAGTTGGAATGGAATGGTGTACCTGTTCTAACTCTTTCGATTCTAAAAGGAACATCTGCTTCATCACTCCAGCCCTGCGATTGAATTAAATCCTCTACAGCAGCTGGATCTGCGACAGGATGAATCACTGCGACGTCTCCGGGGGCGTAACTATTTCATTTTCAGGCCCTTCTTTCAATGGGGTATCTGTGGGTGAAGTGCTCACTCAATATCGTGGGTAAATGTGAATTCAAAATGGCGGACGTCTTGATACCAATCTTCCGCGGTTATACGAGAGTTTTCCTTCAGTATGGCCTTATGGTAGCTCGACGAAGGGTGCAACAACTGAGATTCAGGACTAGCCTCGGTGGGCAATAGTGATACACGTGGGTAGAACGTAGAATCCGTGGGTAATATAGATAGGCCATCTGGAAGTGGGAGAAGCTGCAGTATATTTTCCAGTAGGGCTTTCATCCACGGCTCGAGTGTCTCATCTATACTAGAACTCTTGTTAGATGACGGAGATAGATATTAATGGACATGAGTAGTACCCTAGTGGTCGTTGATCATCTCCTTCTCCTCTCTCCAGTAGTTCATAAGCACCCAGACTAGTCATCCGACGAGATAGTTTCTTGGCCGGCCAACAGAATTTCTCGTATGCGGTGTCACCTAAACCAAACACAGCGAAGTGTACGTGATCAAAGAGGTCTGGAGGAAGGTCAGAGCGTAGAAGCATGCTCCAAAGAGGGTTCATAGAGCGAGGTTCCACCCCAGAACCTGTCGTTGATACCACAAAGATTACTATGTCTTCCGATATCAGGTCGGGCTACCACGTCTATGAATATGTGAAGAACGAGAACATTGATGGAAATCACCGGAGAGTATTCATCTACATCGATAATACGACAATTGACATGTATTCGTCGAAGTTCTCTGGATATTCTGTTCGATACATCCTCTGCATTTCCTGTCTCTGTGGCGTAAAGAATAAGCAGCTGACGTGACTCCAGATCGCCTTCCATGATGAGGTTATCAGATAAGTGCTATACACTGGCTGATGGGTGTTTCCGTAGATCGTAGCTCAGGKTCCTCAGTTAGCTTTAAGAATTTGGTATGGTTTCCGAGTGAAAATGGCCTGGGAACAACTAGGAGGTGATAAAATTCCGAGTGTGGTGGTAAGAGGACAAACTCGAAAAAATGAGCGGCCCGGTATAACTCCATTATTACCCGGCTCCCAGTCGTTAATCCATTACCACCATGTCAGAGTCAGCGCTCGACAGTTGGCGTCGCAAAATCAATGGCTACGCCCTAGAAGTCGGGAATCTCTCGAAAGATCTCCCTGCATATGTGCTTCCAGTATCTGCTTTCTCTGCGGGCGTCGTCTCGATTCTTGGCGGTAGACAGTTGTATGGGCGCTACTTTCGACGGATACGAAATGCAGACTGGATTACTCCAAATGTTTTTGAGAGGAAGAGATGGATAAAGGGATATGTTACAAGGTTAGACATTCCAAAACGACACTCCTGGCACTTTAAAGAAGGTTTAGTGTAGGGGATGCAGATAATTTTCGGTGAGCATACAACCAGAGCAGGAGAAAGGGGGACTCATCACCTTTAGATTGTATCACACTCCTGCATTTGGTTGGAGATGGCCATTGAAGTTCAGAACGATTCCTCCTTCTGCCAAAGGTACGTCGCCGAATATTCCATGAACGTGCTCTCACCTTCTGTAGAACTCAAGGATGAGACACTGCACATCCGGATAGCAGGGGTGGATGCACCTGAGGTATTTAAAACTCCTAATCTACGCTACGGACACTCGCTCTAATGACTTTTGGAGGCTGCTCACTTTGGGAAACCCGCACAGCCCTATGCTGAGGAAGCTTTGGCGTGGCTCAGGAGCTCCGTCTTGGGACGAACAGTATACTGTCAATTAGTACGTCGTGATCAGTATTCTCGCGTGGTACGGATTTTCCCTTCGACTTAGGTTTTTGTTTTTATCTGAGCACAGTATAGGTAGGAATAGTGGCCCTCCCACCGAGACTATTGCCAGGGACGTTCTTCAGAGGAAAAAATCTATCCTTGGAAATGCTCAAAGCAGGCTGGGCCGTCACATATGCACAGGTAGACTTGCCTTGGCTAACTCCTCGTGTCTTTCTCATCCTATATCTAGGCTGGAGCTGAGTATGGAAAGCTATCAAAGAATGATTTTCTTGCCGTGGAAGCTGAGGCTAAGTACGGGCTCAATTCCAATTCCTTTTTTCGACGTCTTATTGGTGATACCTAGGGCTGCTCGTAGAGGAATCTGGAAAAATGGGCTTCAAGGAGAGACACCGGCAGAGTACAAACGAAGACATGCAGCGTTGGAGGCTTCCGGTGACAGTCACACGACGACCACTAGATCCACGAGTTCGCCTCAACGGCGTAGTTGGCTCAGCCGTTTGTGGTTCAAGTAAATTGTAGGATACATCTGCTAATGTCATCGGTTTCTGTGAGCTACTCGCTGTTGTGTTATTTCAGTCCTAACATCCCTCCCAAATTCAAGATCCATATCTGATCATTCATTTGCTAGGCCACACTTGCTCTACTTTCTGAGTGTTGTGGATTATACCCTGCCATTGTAAATGTTGCATATTCTTATTACTTAATCAGGAGCCAACTTCTATTCAAGAGTTCAATCTAGGCTATAAAGAACACCCGACCAGCAGTTCTATCGGGATCGATTATTACAGTGGGCAGTGGTCCACGACACTATTCTAATTGCTTTGACTTGCAACGTCCTCGTAGCATGAGTTGCTTGGTGAAACCTCGTTTGTTGACCTCGTGCCGCTCCAGTGTGCGGATATCCTTCGCCTCGAGGATCCCAGTAGCCGCATATTTTGATAAGCGTTTAGGTCATCCTGCAGGGATACGGCATCATCGTCTACTATCATCGACTCCGAAATCGAAAATTCGATTTACACTAATCGTGTGGGCTTGGCTTTTGACTTGAAGCCTTTGGCCATCGTTGCACTCTATTGGAGCGCCGGACAGTCTCAGCATAGCTTGCAAATTCCCTGGAACAAGCTGCCACTCAATGACTTGCGATCACACACGAATTATCCTAACCTCTCAGGTTATGTCTCCTTCGCGGGGGCCCTGAACACGACCTTTCGCACGTGTGTATAAATACGAAGATTTTGCGTGCTTCGAAGGCACACGCGCTCGACACACCGATAATTCTACCTTGACCCTGTACCGCGACTCCCACTCTCCATTCTACCGCTATGGCTAGTTCCATTCCGCCTTCTGGCATCGAGCGATGCATCTCCATAGCTGCTAGCAGTTCCCAATACCATCCTTCGTTCAACTCCCCAGACGCAGATGTGGTGATTCGTTCCTCAGACGGCGTGCTGTTTCGAATGCATTCATACACGTTGTCCACGACCTCTGGACTTTTCCGCACCATGTTTTCTCTTCCTCAACCTCATTCATCTTCTTCATGCTATGCCCCAGTAGAACCACCAGACGTGAAAGAACGGGAACCGATTCCTACACACGAAACTTCATCCATCCTCGCCATATTCCTTCTCATTCTTTCTGGCCACGCNTTACCACGACCCCTCTCTCAGATGTCGTATGACGAGCTTGAGAGAGTTCTTGTTCTCGCTGAGACATGGGATGCACAAGGACCGATGTGCATCATCCGTGCCGCCGTCACCGCTCCCGAGTCGGTTGAGCGTGATCCATTACGACTATACGCGCTTGCAAGTCACTTTGGCTGGAAAGAAGAGCGCCGACTCGCGTCTTCATACTCCCTAGCCTTGAACTTCTTCGACAGCGATGCGCCTTACGCAGATACTTGTGCTGCGTCGGCGAAACAATCGCAGGAGAAAGCCTTAGATCGACTGGCGAGCGAAGATCTCATGGCGTTGTTGAGATTGAGGAAGAAGAGGAAGGATCTGTTCAGAGAGCTTTTGAACAGTCAGGAGCGATTCTCAGCAGGGAACACTGATAACTTCCAATGCACGTATTGCGGTGTATCGAGGATTGACAATACGTCATGGAGGGCGCTTAAGCACGCGTTGAATCTGGAGATGGACCGACGCCCATTAGGAGATGGGATCGTGGNCAGGGAGGTGCATGGGATTGGTGGCGGTAGTTGCGAGTTAGGTATGGTCGGTTGGAAAGAAGCTGAAAGGTGTTGGGAGGCGAGGTGCCCGAAGGCGGAATGCAAAGGTCCTAATTATGATAGGATTACAACTTTGAAGCAGATTCGACGGTGTATCGAGGCCTTACCTATCTATGTTGACGACCAGCTGTGCTAAGTTATGCGACCTTCTAAGAGGGAATTTCTACTACTGCTTTTTACTATATGGAATGTATTTATATTGTTGTTGTACTTAGATTTTGGATGGGAAATATATTATTTCCGAAGGGCAGGTCGCAATCGGGGTAATCCTACTATAGCACAATAGAACAGAACACATTAATTAACATTTGTACGCGAAGTACAGACACTATAGGTAGTATGTATGGGACTGATAAAGTCTCGTAAATGAATGGAAGGGGAGTCGAGAGTCCATGTACTCGATCCACCTACAACTAGATGCATCGTCTGTTTAAAGGCAGAGGAAAGATAGTTCGGATGTCTGCACGCGTATCGGTCCTAGACGAAGATGGCGGCAAAAACACCAGCACCCACACCAACGACGAAAGTCTCCTTGTTGATAGTGAAAGAAAGAGCACCGTTGTCTGAGGAGGACGCTGCAGCGGCGGACGCAGTCGAGGAGGATGTTTTGGCAGATGAGGATGCGGCTTTGGATGAAGCGGCTGCGCTGGATGCGTGGGATGAAGTAGCAATAGAGACTGCAGCACTGGAGAGTGCAGTAGCGACAACACCGGTAGCGGACTCTAAGCCTCCGTCGGTAGCTGTGGCGTCCACAACATCAGTGGACAATGATCCATCATCGGTGGCTACGGCGGCATCTGTGCCAGTGCCATCATCGGTAGCGGCAGCGGTGTCAGTCCACTCTCTGACGAAAACATCAGTATTGAAGCGAGTTTATWTGAAAAGTTCAACTCACTCGGTGGCAGCGGTATCGGTCCAAGTACCATCATCGGTAGCACCAGAACCATCGTCGGTAGGTTCTACAGCAGCTGTGTCTGTGGATCCATCGTCCTGAGCACGGGCTACAAGGGCGAAGAAGAGGAGGGAGCTAGTGAGAGCAAATGAGGTGAACTTCATGATAATGAACGAAGGAGGAGCAGGTTTCTGAAGTTGGATTTGCAAAAGGCGTGAACTAACGATTTGGATCGTGAATGAAAGGAAGAGGAAATGTAAAACGTGTCATGGCGAGAGCCCCTGGTTATTTATACGAGAAAATGGGGTGTGGTGTTAGTCCTATTTTTAGGAAGGGCGGTGAATTATAGCAAAAGGGGATCAAGATCACTGCGATCCGCATGAAAATGGGCCTGGCTACCCAATGGCTACCAACCTCTACCAACTGAGTTGCACGTATACGTGCGTGTCTTCTATCTCAAGCAGAGAGGAAATAGTGCGCGATGTGGCGTTATGGGAAACCCAGCCACAGTTTTGCAAGATAAATAGACTGCGGCGCCCACTGGCCGCGACCGAGAACGTCCAGATGAAGACAGCGGTTATAATTAAGGTGATATTGTTGACTTGTCTTGATTGAATACTCGTGACATTGGAGTGGCGTCTTGCTGGTGGTTATTTCTGGTGCAAGCACCTGTTTTGTTGGCGTAATCATAGCACATGGCCAGAACTAAAAAGAGTGGGGGAGAACTGATAACATGTCCTGCATACCGTCAATCCTATACCACTACCCCAAAGATGAAATTTACGACTTTGCTTTCGGCTGCGGGGATGGTGGTGCTCTCCAACACCCCAGTTGCGAGGGCACAATTAACCCAAACCTTCACGATCGACCCGATCTACGGTAGTTCTGACGGCACCACCTACACAGTGGGGCTCCCAACGACTCAAGACTCCAGGTGCGTTCATGGAATGTCCACTCCAAGTCTACACCTTCTAATCTGGAAAGTCAATGCTGTATGGAAAAACAGTCTGCCCTCGTTTACCGTCCCAGTGACTGCTCCTAGCTTAACTAATACCTACACTCTGCCATGGTCCACGCCCACTTTCACGACCATTGTTTCAGGGTCGTCTGCGAGCTCGGAGTCGTCCGACACTTCAGCTTTGAGTAGTGCAACTTCACCCGGAACTAGTAGTTCAAATAGTTCAGGTTCCAGCACTGTCACTTCTGCTGCTATTAGTACAGTTGGACCGAGCTCAAGCAGCTCCGGAAGTGGATCTCCCGCTACATCACAAGGATCGGGAGATGGCGCAGTAGGNATGAAGCTGGGTTTCTGGTCTGGTTTGGTCGGCCTGTGTATGGCCGCAGTCACCTATAATATGTGATGATATAAGGTCTTAATTGTGGGAAATTGGGCGTGTATGCTGTTTCCTGTAGCAAATTATGTCTATTCAGATGGACCTTTATAAAAACATACAGGGGCAGCCGGTGATTGATTGTAGTAGTGAAAATCGACGTTTTAGGAGGTTCAAAGCTGAGATCTGAGAGCGGGTCTCTGCGTGACATTGATCGTGACCTCTCCTGGCTCACAATGTCACCCCACACCTTGCTTTGGCTTAAACGACCACCACACTTTGTGTATTCTCACAAAGCTCATTATTTGCTTCTTTTACGATTAATTATTAGGACCGAACTGTCCTTGCGATGGTCTCACGGCTTTTACACGCATTGGACACGTCTCTGGCCGCACATAACAACGCGCAATTAAACACTGGTAATCAAAATGTTCAGCTTCCAAGTTCCAGTCAAACACAAGGGTCAGAGGCCAGAGAACGTCAAAGACTGCTCGCGCAGGCCCGTATGAGGCAGGGAATGGATATCGTGGCAGGAGATTCGGATGATGGTATGTTCTCTTCGGATTTTGCTTTGATTTGCTCTATTTAGACTTGAACTTCGTATTAGACGACTTTACCTTCCTTACTCAAAGCTCTGGTCCATTCCGACCAGGTGGTCGAGGCGAAAGTGTGGCTGGTGCTGGAGGATTTCATCTGAATTATGATAAGGAGACACCCGTCAAGGCAATAGATGTTGGCGGGCCAGATCAACAAGAGAAGTGAGCAAGTCCATACTATCTCAGCTGGACGTTAAACCAAATCAATCAGAATTGCCGAGTTTGTGACCGGTTCTATCAACAATCAGAGCCATGGATTGACTGTCGCAGGATGTATGGAAACGCTAAACCTCAAAGAGTGAGTGGATAACGCATACCACAGACTACTGCATGCATCTAACTATGTCTTAGTATCGACGAATTCCTCCCAGGGTACATGGACACTCGTTAGCTCTCTCATCATCTGTCTCATTTCGTGATATAGACTGGAAGTTTCGCTCTTGCGCCATCAAGTTATCGGAGTGGCCTGGATGTTAAGCCAGGAGAAGAGTCCATATCGCGGTGGTATTTTGGCGTAATCAATATTCTCCCCGAGTAAATGTTACCTTKCTCCTCTGACCTGCTTCTTCAGTGACGATATGGGGTTGGGGAAGACTGTTCAAATGATCGCGACTATGATTTTGAATATGCCTGGTATAGAGGACGACACCAAGACTACTCTTATAGTTGTCCCGGCCGCATTACTTCAACAGGTAACGACACCTTGTTTTGTGAAGGACCTCAAGTCTGATTACTGCGTTAGTGGAAAGAAGAAGTCGAAACGAAGACCAATGGAATTTTGTCAGTGCATGTTCATCATGGCAAGGACAAATTGAAGGTGAATAGTCCTTCATCTCGAGAACATCCATTACTGAATTTGTTTCTCAGAAACGTTCTCAAGTCAAAGAATATGATGTATGCTTCAACAAATACCCACTCAAGCTGCTCCTAATCAGCGTACAGGTTATCGTTACGACATATCAAACACTGAACGGAGACTTTGCAATCCCGAGGGATGTTGACGAAGGTGACGAGGCCGAGTGGCTGGCCCATAACGGGTATGCCAGATTTCTGGTTTGAGCTATATACGCTGAACACTATCACAGCGGTGTACTAGCTCGCGTCAAATTCTTCCGCGTCATTGCAGATGAAGCTCAGTTCATCAGAAACAGGGCCACACGGGCAAGTATCACAATGGCTCACGTAAGAGCCAAATATCGTTGGATGCTCACCGGAACGCCCGTCACCAACACTCTGTAAATCCGACTCTCTGTCTTTTCCTCGACATAGCTGACTAGTGGTGTAGGGCCGACATTTATGGACTGCTCCGCTTTGGCAAATTCCGACCCTGGAATGATTGGAATGATTTCAACGACCACGTCGTATGCCTCCCGTTTGTTCTTCGCCTTATTGGGAGTTCACGCGTCTATTTGCACACGTAGGCAAAAGTCCAGAGCAGCGACGCTCCCCTTGCAGGAGAACGTGCACAGGCTATCTTACGGCCAATTCTCCTCCGAAGGACCAAGAATTCTCAGTTGGAAGGACAACCCATTTTGACCCTCCCAGAGAAGACAATCGAACTAGTGACTTTGGAGTTCTCCAAAGACGAGCGAGAGGTAGGTTGATGTATGGGATAGACAATGATGTTTTACTGACCACCTTCCTTCCTTGTAGATCTACGACTCGTTCGAGAAGTCGACGAAGATCACTGTCAACAAATTTATGAGAGAGAATACTTTGGTCAAAAAGTAAGGTGATTGTATGCTTTCGTAATCACCTCCTTACTGACTTTGCATACAGYCATTCTTTCATCCTCGTAAGTACACAAAAANTGCTATCGACCCTTGCCCTTAACATGTTTTTGGCAGGTTTTGATCCTACGTTTACGACAACTGTGCTGCCATCCGAACCTCGTTTTGGTATGCTCGAGTTTGCAATGCGTGGCAAGTTGATTTTATAACCGCATATTCTCAGGCACATACAGAAGAGTTCGAAGATCCGACACTTCTTATGGGAGATGCAGCTGCCAAA
This sequence comes from Chondrostereum purpureum, assembly GCA_004354395.1. Classification (NCBI taxonomy): domain Eukaryota; kingdom Fungi; phylum Basidiomycota; class Agaricomycetes; order Agaricales; family Cyphellaceae; genus Chondrostereum; species Chondrostereum purpureum. Next base: position 2,320 of record LBLO01000057.1, on the reverse strand, counting down.
GAGCTTTCCCGAGCTATCAAAGCGAAAGGAATGGCATGGGTTCAGACGGTAGGACTCCAACATGCCAATGCCTGCGTACATTGTTCAGACTTTGGATAGGTGAAAGCTAGGTTCCTCAAGCGCGCCAAAGACGCTGAAATGCTGGAAGATGACGAAGCGCATTGCCCTGTGTGCAAAGATTGTGAGCCATTACTGTCTTTTGATGGCGTTTGCATAACTGAAGATGTGCAGTGTTCTTAGAGAACAACGGACGTATAATGTCCTGTGGTCATGAGATATGCTTTGGTACATTCCTTCTCCCGTGTATGGCCTGCCTGGCGATCTGACGTAGTCATACAGATTGTTTGCTCGACTTGAGAAATTCTCCTATTGCACACGATGGTGTCTTGTATGTACACCAGTTGTCGGAGACGGTATGCCGGCTAAGCTAACGAAACGTAGCGGTCACGGCGACGAGCGGCAGAACGCTGCCATCGAGAAGAAGTTCGAGGAAGCTGAAGCAAAGGGGTGGAGACCATGCAAGTGGAAATTATATATGTGACCTTCGATTGCTCATTCGCAGCCGTATTCTCAGGCCCGACCTGCAACGAAATGCTTGACCTAGGAAAGAACAAAGTCTTCCTGGCCTCTGCATTCACTCCGACAGCAGAAGACCTCTCCAGGTCTCGCAATTCAAAGCGCAAGCTAACTAAATCCTCTATCAGAGCCGTCGAAATCTCAGACTCGTCTGACGAGGATGTAAAGATGAAACCGAAGAAGGGACTCTTGGGCGACATGTCTGATTCTGACGATGATATGCCAGATATAGCAGACCTGCTTAGACCTGCAAAAAGGCAGAAGAAAGGGAAGAATTCCGTGGACAGCGACGACGACGTGAGCAAACAGAGATTTGACCCTTCTCTAACCAAGTTGGCTGATACATTCGGTAGGATATTGACCTTGGCCTGGACGACTTGACCCGGCGCACAAACCCGGCTAGCTCTAAGAAATCCAAAGGCAAGGGCAGGGCAAAAGGACCCGTTGGATCCGAATCCATTTCGGACGCTGTTCGTGCGACATGGACACGAGGGGGTGATGACATGGAACCAAGCTCCAAAATGTTAAAGCTGCTTGAATTGTTGAGGGAGTGGGATGCATGCGGGGACAAGACGATCTGTTATTCGCAATGTAAGTCACTTCTTGATGTGCAACTAAGGCAAGTAAACTAAGTTGAATTGCAGGGACGTCAATGTTGGACCTCATAGAAAGGATTTTCGGCTTACATGGTATACGAACATTAAGATTCGACGGAAAGATGGACAAAGCTTCTCGAGATGAAACCTTGGCCAAGTTCAAGAGGAATGGGGGTCCGAAGGTCATCCTCATCAGGTACCAGTGCTTTCCTGCACACATGGCGCAAACTGACCCTATGGCTCTTGTAGCACTAAGTCTGGTGGCGTCGGACTGAACTTGGTGTCTGCCAACCGCATTGTCAAGTTGGTGCCATCCACTGTTTGCCATACTAATGTCTCTGACACGCTACACAGCATGGATCTTTCATGGAATTATGCTTCAGAATCACAGGCCTATGATCGTGCCCATCGTATAGGACAAACAAAGCCTGTGACGGTTAAGCGTCTGGTTGTAGAGAACACCATCGAAGAAAGGTATTTATCTTCTCTTGATCAACTCTGTTTAGCTTTTATTGATGGATTATCAGAATGCTCAAGCTGCAAGACGTGAAAGTTGGTGAGTGCTCGGTCCCTCATCGTTAGTGCGAGCTTTTCTTGACACCTCATATAGGTCTTGCTGAAGCTGCACTCGGGGAGGGGACTGGCAATAAACTTCATAAGATGAGCGTCAAGGACATCAAATTTGTGCGCGGACTTCATTTCACTTGTTGCTTGCGCCTAACCCCTCATTMAAAACAGTTGTTTGGCATGACCAAGCCTCCAAACCAACCCCAAATCCCAGAGGAAGATTCAGACTAATGTTACTCTACTGACCCCTTGAGATGGAAAGATACCATCACATATTACTTATAGTATATAGTATCTAGTTCTATGGAAGGGTAGCTTGCTAATGATTTCGTACCCATTTGTATAATGTAACAACTAATTGCCAAACCGAATCGCCTTGCTGTGGCGTTCCTTACCACAACCAGTTGTCGGCCCGCCGTTCATGACATAATTTGTGTTGCCCCGAGTACATATGAGTACCTGATAAGTTGCCAACGAGTACTCACTCTCAATCAGTGCTCAACAGAAGTCTCCATTTTCAAGTTATGTCCCCCAAGCTATCGCGACGAGGAAAAGATCGTAGTGAATCTATCCGACCCTCT
>LBLO01000569.1:0-21068 GCA_004354395.1 Chondrostereum purpureum | reverse complement strand
AGTCGCTCCTAACTCGGATCCAAGGCGCAATCAAAATTCGTGTGTAAAGAACTCCCCTGGCGGGATGTGTCTTGATGCATCGGTTCTCGTCTCTTATCTCTGCTTTCTCTCCCTCTGCTTCAGAACACTGCTGCTTTTTCTCGCATTTCGCTTTCAACGCTTTTTCTCCTCTTCTTGCTGCTATGTTCTCGATCTCATTCCGCTCTGCCTCTCGAACTCCTATTTTGCTGTTGTCTTGACTCCTATTCTCGACTTGCTATATTTTCATCTCCTATTCCATCCCATAATTTGATACCCCAACTCCCCTATATACCCCGCCACAAGCACACTCCGGATGTGCGGTGGCAGCTAGTCGGCCCCTTTGCTTTCTCCCTGGACCCCATTCGACCTCTGCAATCCTCCAAGCACGTATCTTTGCCTGTCTCTGCTGACGCAGCGGCCCTTCGACGGTCACAAGTGGTGAGCCATCATCTCTTCTCGGTCCACCTCTCTTCGGAGAGGTCCCATTCTTCCCCATCGCGATGGCGCGGTGGAACTGACCTTCGTCATGGTGTTTGTGCGAAGGTAATACATTCTCTCTTTGGGCTGCCTCCTCTGTCATTTGACTTGGAGACCAGTTCAACGGTGGTTTGTGCTGCTTTCGCCCCCGCCCTGATTGAGGTCAGGCTCAGGGGATGAATCGTTGGCGCGGCGGTCAGTAGCTCGCTGGCTTGGGTGACGGGTTTGAAGATCTCTGGTTTCGGCCGGACGAGCTCACTTTGATCCTGGGTTGGTGGGTTACTGGCTTCTGTGTTGGTGGTTCGTCGTCGCGAGCACAGGTGAAGTTCGGGTCTGTCAGTGGTTAGACAGAGCGCATCTAGGAGAGTGCGGTGTSTGAACCTGGTANCCAAGAAGGTGCTGTTTGCAGATGCAAGGCSGGATTGAAGGYGTTGTTTGCGTGGKGCGTGGTGTGTCGGGTGTGTCTGGGGAGGGGTGGGGACGTGGCCGGCGGTTAGTGTTTTCTTTCATCCTTGCAAAGTACTGATACTGATTCACCCTTTCGAAGCTGTTGATAGTGCCCCAGACCCCCATCCGTNGGCTCAGTCTTGCCCATTAATAGTACCGGATCTAATTGCCGCAGGATTCCTAGTAGTATACATGTCTTTATTTCGCGCCCTACCACCCATAATACATCATTTTCATACCAAAAACCTTTCCTGTTGCCTGTTGCCAAGCGGACATAATTGAGAAAAGATAAACACCAACCGTAGTCATACACTTGCTCCTCCAAGCCTTCTCGCTCGTTCCTCCCAGTTTTCGTCTGGAAAACGCTCCACAATAGTGTAGACCCGCAAACCAGATGTTCCCAACTCTCTCAGGCATTGAATGTAGGGCACTCTGTCAGCATTGACAGCTCTACACCATTCAAAAGAGACATTTTCGAGACTCTTGTGTCTGGATTGAATCATCGTGAGGAGCTGGGCAGGAAGCTCGGGATAGGTGTCCATCTCCCCAAATCTCAGGTGCCGTAGGCTGGGTAGTAGTACCAGTTCGTCGCTTCCTGCAGTGAGCAATTCAAACACCCCCATTTTGGCCTCACCTCGCAAGACAGAGAGGGTGAGAGTGTGAACAGAGTGACATGCCGGGGACTTGAAGAGTTGCTCTAGCTGGGAAAGAGTGAAGTCGTTGCTATCCAAGACTAGTGTCTCTAAATTGCACGATGATCTGTCTAGCATGCGTAGTAAGGCAGCGCAGTCAAACACCTTCCCCATTACTCCGAATAACTCGAGGGATGTCAGTCGGGACACAGTAAGACAATTCACAAGATGGATAAAACCACGGTTGGACGACGGCGATGTGACAGTCAGGCGTTGGATAGTACAACGGAGTTGAGGAGGGGGAGAGGGTGAGGAGTTATCAAAAGCATCTTCTACTTCCAGGTGCTGGAGAGTCTTACACCCCTGCAAGAATAAGAGCATGGATGAGACACTCTGCCCTACCGACACAAGTCTTTGGACAGACTGCAGATCTGGTATGCCGTCTGTTCGCACATCTGCACGTATTTCAAGACTCGAAAGGCAACTATAAGATTTGACGAAGAGAGCCTTGTCAAGAAATGTCTCCTCATGATCTGGGCTAACATCATGCAGAACGAGATGCTTAACGCAGCGCCCGAAACTAGTAGAGTATTGGAGAGACGGATAATCCACCTCTCTCACGGACACGTGGAACACATGAATGCGCTCACGACATGCTTTGAGAGTCTCTTGTATGACAGCAGGCACCTTGAAATTCAAGTGCTTGATGAATAGGGAAAGTGGGGAGCTGCGAGAGCGCGCTATGTAGACGTTGAGGAGTGAGTGTACGAAAGCCAGTCTGGACTCCCTGAGGGTGCCAGTAATGCTCCACAAATAGTCCGTGGCCAGCCTGATATTTGACCATAAGCCAGGAGTATCGAGAGAGAGGTCTCTCCACCGTTTGCATACAAGGCTGATGTTGATTGGGGATAGGGATAACGTGAGGCTTGTGAGATAATTCTTGTCAAACTTGCGATCGACGCAGTGAGNAAAAATCATGGAGAGAATCTCAGTCGGTAGACGGCGAACTGGCGCTAGGGCCAACTTGTTGCAGACAGACATGTGTCGCAGCTGCTGTCGATCATGCTCCAGGTGAGATAACACACCCTTCAGCCTTTCAATTTCCTGATCATAGCGACCCAATTCCTCTGCTATTCCGACTTCCAGTTCATTATCGAAAGAGGCAACCGCCAGACCGTAGCCCTCTCGAATTTGTTTAAGCATGGCAGGATATCTTTGCAGAATGGGGGAAGAGAATCGCGATAGGCCGCAAACACTACAAAATGTGTTTTCATTCGCCATAATTTGAGCAGTTTGAACTTCGAAGTGAGGATAGCTCAATGTTGCGACGTGACCGTTGTGTTCACGTTCAATGTTGTGGGCACCGCCACATCAAAAATGACATTTAACCGGCTACGCCACAGCACTTGCTTCCTAGCTTGGATGACCATTATCCTACAGGCTACAACAAACCTCTGGAAGGGGACTCAATACCGTGCATCTCATAAGAGCATAACCCCTTGCCTCTACCGCTGCAACGGGACACTTCAATGATCCCTCGATATAGCCAGAAATGTTGTGGCTCAACAACACCTGGGATTGCTTCACTTTCGAAGTGCTAGAATACTGTACTGATTCAGTTTGATAGATGCCAGAAATGCTCTTCTCCAAGCAAGCATTGCGACATAGGTGGGCCTGCTATCTCTGGCAAATGTATAGTGAGAAACAATGTTCACCATGAAATAACATTCAGATCTATTCCTATGCTGTCCCATTTTCGACACTAGTATATATCTCCATCCCATAGACTTTTAACTCTCTGAGACGTTCGATATGGGACTTCACCTCGTCGCTGACGGGGCCGAACCACTCAAAAGTGGCACTCTTGAGGGTTGCGCTGCGAGATCGCAGCATAGCGTAGAGCTGGGTAGGAAACTGTGGATAGTGCTCCATGCGCCCGAAATCCACGTGGCGTAGATCAGAGAGGGTGGTGTCCCCACCTTCAGCGGTGAGAAGCTCGAATAGACTCTCTTTGACATCACCTCCGAGGTTGGAAACGCGTAAAGAGCGAAGAGAGCGACAAGCAGGCGACTTGAAAAGACGCTCGAGATCGCCAAGCGAGATGCTACGGAGACGTTCCAGCGCGAGTGCCTCCAATGTGCACGAGGACCTATCCAAGAATCCTTCCAGGCTGTGCCATTCATAGGTATGATAAATTGCTGAAGTCACTGTCAGAGACCGAAGGTCAGGCGTGTCCAGACAGTTGGCAAGTGCACTAAAGGAGCAACGAGGATTTGTAATATGTAGATTCTGCATTGTAGAGCGTACTTTGGGCAGAGGTGGGTGATTTGAAGTGTACAAACACCAAGATATCTCCACCTCTTTGACATTGCCGCAGCCACGCAGGAATGATAGGAGGAATGGGATACATTGAAATTCCGAGCGAAGCCTGCAGACAGATGGCAAATGCAGGTCGAGATCTGTCCTGATGTCCGCTCTAATATCAAGTGTCTGCAGGAGGTTATATCGATGGAGTGCGGTGGACGGTAGATATTGCTCGATGTTCTCGAGGACGGCGTCAATAGTAAGGCTCCGAAGGCGTTGTATCCCGTCCAATATGGCAAGCGTGTCGGGGCCCACGTTGGGAACGCTTAGATGTACATTCGTGTAGCAGGAATTGGAGGCAGCGATTCTTTCTTGGATGAGGTCGGAAATATTGTTCTCATCATGGTTGATGAAATTCAACGTCAGCGGGAAATTGCACGAACGCGCCAGATAGAGGTTGAGCGGTAGGAGGGTACGATGTACTGCGTTGTCATTTACTACGAAAACACCAGGAGATTCCTCCCTGATCCCGAGCTCAAGACAGTTGAGTCCAATATGAGCCCATATTTTCGGCAAAGTCAGAGTGACATCCCTCCAATGTTTGCAGACGAGACTAATGTTGATAGGGAAGATGGAAAGGGAGAAGTCGGTAAGAAAGTCTTGGTGTTCTGTATCGATAACACAGGAGAATATTGTGGACAACATTTCATTAGGCAATCGACGGATTGGAGCAAGTGAGGAGTTATTCATGTCTTCGATCCTTTCGAGCTTTTCGCGCTCTCCCTGGAGACGATGTATGACCTCTTGCAATTGCTGAATCTCTGTTGTGTAGCGTCTAATTTCTCTTGCGACATCATTTGCCAAGCTCTTGTCGAAACTCGGTGAATTATAGCACGTCCGAAGACGTTCCAGTACTGCAGGGAGTCTCTCTAGGACGGGTGATGAGAATTGGGAGATGTTGCAGACATTGCATACTAGCGCCGCGTCGGATGTCATGATTGAGCAAAGATACGATGCAGATGTAAGTTTGAAAGTCGGTCAGCCTGGAGCCTGGAGGTAAAGAAAGAAGGTGGAATGGAGTACCGTGACTTTGTGACATGGTTGAGATTCCGTGCCGGCGGCGTGGGATTCTGGGAGCCATATCAGTCTGTTCTCAGCGTTCAGTAGACTGCCTCATTTTTTCCATTCATACAACATTTTTGGGTGCAATAATCTCGCCGAGAAAACATTTTAATCAAGAAATAACAAATGAAGTTTAATTAAGAATACATCCTCTAGCCACCGATTTGTACCAGACCCTTCCGTTCCCTCTCTGTGCCACTCTCCAAGATGGTATAAACCTGCAGCCCGTAGGACCTCAGYTCTCTGAGACGGCRAATGTAACRCATACTGTCRGCACTGACGGCCCCRACCCATTCRAAGGAWGCRCTYTCGAGYRCACCACATCGGGACTGGAGCATTGTGTAAAGCTGGGYGGGAAGCTGGGGATAGGTATCCATGCACCCGAAGCTCAGGGTGCGCARGTCAGGGAGGACCGTTTCRCCGATCTCTGCAGTGAGGAGGTCGAAGATTCCCWTCTYGGAWTCACCTCTGAGTTTGGATAGCGAGAGGGAGCGAAGAGARCRACAGGCRGGAGATCTGAAGAGATGCTCTAATTGTGAGATTGAGATTGAGTTGTCCTCCAAAATCAGTGTTTCTAACTTGCATGCCGATCTGTCTAACAGTCGCGTCAAGGCACGCCAGTCACTCTCGACTGCAATTGGGGATACCAATTCAAGACATGTAAGCTGGGGCGTGGTCAGGAAGTCAGCGAGGGTGTTGAAGGGGTAAATGCAAGGTCCCCGAACAGCTAGGCTTTGAAGCGGGTGGCAAATTCATTGTGGGGGAGAATAGCCTGGGAGGTCTTCACAGAAGCCAGATACTTCAAGGTGTTGGAGAGTCGTGCAGCCTTGCAAGAAATGTAGCATGAATGAGACACACTGTCTGTCAGACCAAAATCTGCAGACGGATGCCAGGTTCGAGATGCCAGGTGTTGTGACATCGGCGTGGATTTCAAGAGAGGATATGCCNTGATAAGCGTAGAAAAAAGCCTCATCAAGGATGCTTTCACCATCTGGGCTGTCATCCTCAAGGATGAGATGATGGATATGGTTCCCCAAGTTTCTAGCGTAGTGAATTTCTTCATCATCCACAAAACCCACAAATGCGTGAAATATTTTCATGCAGTTGCAACAGGCTTCGAGACGTTGTTGCATGGTGGGAGGTACCAAACAGGAGTAGTGACGCTGGATATTCATGGAGAGTGGGTAGCCCTGGGAGCGTTCTAAATAGATGTCAAAGAGGGAGAGGGTGGGAGGGATCCTAGATTCTTTAAAGGTGCAAGTATCCCAATTCCACATCACGTTCAGGTTCAACTTGATGTTTGCCCATAAAGCGGGAGTGTCGAGAGAGATGGTTCTCCACCGTTTGCATACAAGGCTGATATTGATAGGGAATAAGCGTAAGTTGAGGGTTGTGAGATAGTTTTGGCGGGAGTCSTGGTCGATGCAGTGGGTAAATATCATGGCAAGTACTTCGGTGGACTGGGGCACGCATCAACTTGTTGCAAACAGCTATCCGCCGCAGCTGTTTGCGTTCCAGCTCGAGCCGAGTTATGATACTCTTTAATCTATTGATCTCCTGTGTGTAAAGTACAAAATCCTCGTTAATATCTTCCTCCAACTTTTGGTCGAAGGCGTTTATGGAACCATCACACCGTCGGAGGCGTTTGAGCACTGTGTCATGGGGATGATTTTTCAAGATGGGGGACGAAAACTGTGAGCAGCTACAATCACTGCGTGTCATGACGGTCCTGTGGATAAAATGTCGCTTAGACCGACACAGCCACATCGTGAATTGAAATGACATTTCGGTGGCGCAGCCATCACACTAGTTTCTCATTAACCACCATCTACCACAGCAAACCTCATAGACAACCTGGATGCAAACTGACCAGCTGGAAGATATACGCGAGATCCCTAAGAGAGATATCGGAAACATCTTCCAGGGTCAATGTTTCCAAAGTGCCGCTCCAAGGCATTGCAGTCCCTTGCCTCTTTTAGGGTTGAAATCAGTTTAAGGGATGCAATTTGAACGTTGAGGGATTGTTAAAAAGTAGGCGAGTTTGCTGAGGGGGAGGCAAGGACGATCTATAGTCAGACTTTGCATCGAGAAGAAAACTGTCAGGGAGTTCTCATGACAATTGGATACTTCCAGATGTTAGAGATTCCTGCAGCCTTGCAAACCATCACGGACGGAGACGATGTTCCATCCGTTTGACGAAAAGATGGTAAGTTTGACATAGTTTCTGTATAGACATTTCCGCGGATGTCGAGAGACAAGAACGACTTGTAAGGCTCGACTCAGAAAACCCCGTCGAGAAGTGCCGGCTTCTCTCTCCCCCACTTTCAACGCTAGTAGTAGTATATAAGCAATTAGTACCGATGTAGAATCCAACTCCGTGGTTAGGAAGCCTCCCCGTGCGTTTAGTCCTATCATTATGTCTTGTTCCAGGTCTTAGGTATCAAATTTCATGGCAGTTTCTCGGACTGGTTCAAGAGTCCTCGCCACATGCGAAAGGATAATGCAACATTAATTCCACATCCATAGACATAATATTCTATTTACTGTGATTTGGCCTTCTTAAGGCTCCTTGACGCAGCCCGGATGGCGAATACTCTAATTCCAAATAGAATAGATATAACACAAGTCGCCATTGCTTTCGCGCCCAACGCACTCAGTGGAGGGACCGTTTCTTCACCCAACTTGGCCGCAGCGTCAGCGAATGCAGGATGAGAAGTCATACTGCTGTATATTAAGGCTACGATATCCGGTCGTTAGTAGGAGTGGAGGAAATGTAAGATATAGTTTGTACATACCGATGACTGCGCCTCCCCAGATATCAAGAGTTCCTAATACGCCAGCTCCTTCTCGAAGAAAGACTGGGGTTGAGAGGGTCCAATTTTGAGTCCATGTACCGAGGGTGGCTGCGGTTATCCCTCCAGCTGAAGAAGCTACCGCACCCAGGAGGAGATGGAAGAAGGCAGATTGACCAAGGAGGGGATTGATGCCTGGAGAGGAGAGATGGGAGAGGACACCGGCGACAGAGTTCGCTCGCAAAAGACCGTCCAGCGGAAACAKRAATACGTCAAGGAGRGGATTGGTAAATATCTKGRCGAAAGACAAAGAATGTTAGTATGCARCANTGTGTCTGAAAGATGAACCGGACACTCACATCTTGGACGGGGAGAACGGTAAGAATTAGGTGGACAGCYAAATAATTTAWATAYGGATAAACAGAATAGAAAACTGGAGGGGGTATTCCGAGCATGAAATGGGATGCTAGCATGCCTCCCCAACACTATAAAACAGAACCGTTCAGTCGCGTATGTAGAGGCCTATGATAGACAGGGACACACCATGATCAAATAACCAGAGAGATATGTCCCCCAAGATAAACGACTATTTGAACGTCGCGCGTTCACTTGGTAGATTTGGGAGATCCTTGACAGAAACTGTCAAGATACCTGACAAAGAGGGTTTACGAAGTATCCTGACCTCGCTGCATGGAGTGTAGATGCCCATGGAAATGGGAAAAGGGTAGAGTGGATATTGGTCGTTGTTAACCAAACGATCGCGTCTGCTACAGGCCTTAACGTTATCGCCAACGCGGTGGCAGTCGAGGACATAGTGGTGGTCGGAATCAAAGCCCGTTAGTCGGCCACGTCGGACCGTAACCCGGTCCTTTCTATCTTTCTTCCTTTCATGACCGTGGCCGACGTGCTCGCTCCAGCTCCCAGGGCGTTTGAAAGTTGGGAACCGTCTTGATCATCCCTCTGGACAATAATCATCCACCACGCTGCATAAACCCACCAAGGTGCCCTGGAGAATTCTTAAGATGCCATCCTCAAGACTTGTACCAGGACGATATCCTCCTCCGGGATCTTCCCCAATCGCGGACAAGATTCGGGAACGTAGGGGAGCCAGAGGGTTGACACCTCTTGACGGGACATTGTTGCATGTCCCACCTGTAGCTGAAGGATGGAATTCTCTTCTTGGGGCCATACGAACCAAAGGGAATATTCCTGGAGATGTTAGAGAACTAATGGTGAGCAACTATCGACATCACAAGTAGCTGGAACTCACATGCTAGTAGATTTTGCGTGTCGCTGCTCGTAACCAAGCCATGTTTGAGTGGATTCACCACGAGCATGTTGGACGATCCCATGGTCTTACGACTGCCCAACTATCTTTGATTAGAGACACCTCCTCCATTCCGACAGACACTGGGGTTCTCAATGACCTACAGCTAGCCGCTCTAGCATTTGCAGACAGCAGTACGAAAGACGTCAAAGTACCCATCGCTATCACCGATGCCCTACAGAAAGGACTAGGAACGCTGGAGGGGGATACTCAGGACCTTCTAGTCGAAGCTGTAGCAATTGTAGCGACCTACAACATGGTATCCCGTTTCCTCGTCTCGCTCGATGTCGCGGGAATGAGTGAAGAACTAGTTCCATGGCCATCTGACCACAAAGAGGCAAGTCGGATGTGTCATAAAGTCTCCTGCGTTGTTAATACCGGTCTAGATCCAAGTGCCAGTGGAAGGTCACCCTGACCATTACCTCCATGTAGTCACTCACACCTCTAATAACCCCTCTGCACCATGGCTGGTGTTCTCCAACTCTCTTCTCACCAATACCACAATGTGGGATCCCCTCCTTGCGTACATCCTCGCACCTCCTTTCTCTTACAATGTCATTCTACACGATCAGCGCGGACATGGGAAATCGACCTCACCTCCCGGTCCATGCACAATCCCTATCTTAGCCCAAGACATCGCACACATACTCGATTATCTCAAGATCCCTTCGGTTCATGCTATCATCGGTGTATCTCAGGGCGGAGCCACCGCTCTGTCCTTCGGAACCCAATTCCCACACCTTACTCGCTCTGTCGTCGCTTCTGATACTGGCCCTCGCACCGCCCCTGGGAATAAGGAAGCATGGGAAGAACGAATAAAGCTGGCTCGAGAGAGTGGTATGAGCGAGCTAGCTAAAGTTACCTTGCGCCGCTGGTTTCCCAATCCCATACGCAGGGACGAAACCGTATCGGAGATGATCACCGCAACATCGCTCGAAGGGTTCGCGTTGGGCGCAGGCGCATTAATGGATTATGATCTGCTCGAGGATGGGTTATTAGGTGGGAAGGTCAAGACACTACTTGTGGCTGGAAGCCTGGATGGCGGAGGAAAAGTTGCGAATGGAATGAAAGCCTTGAAAGAGAAGTGGGTAGAGGGAGATGTTCAATTCGAGCTGATCGAAGGCTCTGGTCACTTACCTATGCTTGACGAGACTCAGACGTTCTGGGCTGTGTTACAGCGTTTCTTAGACAAAGTTGGAAAAGATGAATCAAAGTGAACCATGTCTATTTGCAAGCATGTTGTATATTAATGTAGGTTATGTGTATGAAATTGTCCTTTGTAATGAATACTCAACACGTTTTACAGCTGATGCCCAAAACACTCTTCTATCCTTTCAACGACTTCGCAGTTTGCTTCAATGACTCTACAATCTTCTCCGTCTCTTCAAGGGTGCCAGGTTGCCCATTTGACCATACTTCGGCCTTGGACAATGCCTTCAGGAAACTCCTTGTTTCCTTGACACGAGCTTTGTACCCCTCGGAGGTGCTGCAAAGAGAGTACATATCGAACTCGATCTCCTTTGACACAGCTGTCACGATCAAAACTCTGGGRAAGAATAATAAGTCGACCAGACTCGTCCAACTCAGCCGTAGTACNTTACCGGGTACCTGCATCCAWRACGTTCARCTTCACCCACCCAGAATTGTTGTTGGCTGATAGTGCCGTTCTGAGGGAACTRCTGATCGTTTGGAAGGCAGTTTGCCGTACAGAGGGCTAGACAATGATCAGCTCTACATGTCAGAGATAGAAACCATCTTCTTACCTGGAGTTTGGCCGACCACCCCGCTTCAAGTTCGACAGCCTCAGATATTCCTTCTTCACAGTCTTCGCCATCGGAATGGTCAAAGTTCTGGGTTAGGATAGCGTCGTCGGTCGGATATTGGGGTAYCAAATCGTCGTCGTCTTCGTCGTCGTCATCATCGTCGATTTCAATAACGGGACCCACACGTTCCACAGATGATTGAGGAGACAAAGCAGATGTCGATGCTATCAGTCGCTCCTGTTCCACAACTGGCCTATACGAAGGTAAGATGAGCGGAGCCTTGCGGACAGTTGGTGTGGTCCTGGAAGGGGGCTTGAAAGGTTTGCTGAGAGAGGACGCAGAACTAAAGGGTTTGGTGACTGTGTAGATAAATGGATCAGTTTTATCAGTTCTATCCGGCATTGGGATTGCAGGACTCACTCAGTGGTGGGGCATAAGTCACCTTGGGTTTCTTCGCCGCCTGCTGGCGGTCGGCAGTATTCGCGGCATCGAGTGATCTCTTTGTTTTCCAATCGTCACGTTTCTGCCACTTGGGTTCCTCGACAATACGAGGAGCATTATTACGACTGGTGCCCCCGTCGTCAGGTGGGTTTCCAAAGCTAGAAGCCCGGACGAGCTCTAGTGGAGTGAGTTTGTGTTTCCTTATTTTGGTTTTGTCGGGATACTTGCAAACCTAGTTATTCACTATTGAGTGATGCAATAAAATATGTCATGGATTAGTACGCACATCACACATCGAGTCACAATAATCCTTCATGAGGTCTTTGTTTGCGGTATCAATGACTTCTCCAAAGTATCTGCATATTGACTAAAAAGCCAAGGCATATTAGTTTCYGGTACGATCCACTGATAACATGGAAGAAGAACGTACTACATGTCGACAAAGTCCGCTATTTTCCGCCAAGTTAATAAGCTAATCAAAAACCGAACGATCAAAGACTATCACAGGAATACACTGAGAAGACAAGCTCATACCGCACTCAGGCTGTCTACGGTCCTCTGACTGGGTTCTGGCCCGTTCCTCATGTCCGCGCGGGTCATCCTGTTCTCGCGACCTTGTGCGACCCATTTACGGACTCTGGCTGCATCCTCGCGAGCTGTCTGAAAGTTAAAACTAGCAAAGAACAGTGGCAGATCACGAACAATAATACAGAACACATTTCGCGGGCTGTGGTACGGATTGAGCATTGGAGTACAGCTTGAATTTAGATTGAGATACGTACAAGACCGTCTCGTCCACCACGCCCTGTCTCTTGGTAGTACCNTAAAGCAAGTCTGGGTTAGAATTGGTGGCGCCTTGGGAGTCAAGCTCTCATTACATACCTTCTAAACTCTTCGGCAGGTCGTAGTGGATGATATATCTAACATCTCCCTTGTCTATGCCCAGTCCAAACGCGATAGTGGCAACCACCTGTTTCTCATAAGAAATACTCAAACAAGACATGCGCTTTCACTCACCACATCAACCCCTCCGATCTGACCGTCACCTCCTTTAGTCCACGCATCCAACGTCTTATCCAGCGTGGCTGAGCTGCGAAGAGGTGAAAATCATGTTACTTCAACGTACTAGTAGTCAACTCACGGGATCCCGCGGTGGTATGGCTTCGCGTTCAATCCTTTGCCTCGCAGATAATCCGAAAGTGCGGTACATGTATGGCGTGCACGGCAATATATAATTCCAGACGACGCCCTATTGCGTCGTCGGTGAAGGGTGGTGATGTAGTCGTAGATATCTGCCATYTGATCTGCCTCRGCGGGAGCTGCTGTGTAACGGACCTCGTAAAACAGATTACTTCGGTTGAACGGGTGTAGGGCTCGGAAGAGATTATCTGTACACATCCCAAGGGATCTGACGATGTCTGACTGGACCCTGAAAAGAAATACAATCAAACTATACCCGTGAAAAATAGAGGAAAGTAGGTACCCAGGCGTTGCCGTAGCTGTCAGGGCCATGATGGGTACATTCGGAAATCGTCTCCGAAAAGCCCCAAGATTGCGGTACTCTTCTCGAAAGTCATGACCCCATTCCTACTAGCGTTGAGATGAGCATTCTTTCAGACGAGATATGCATACCGAAATACAGTGCGCCTGGAAATCAAGTGTAAGTTCCTTTCATGTATGAGGATACTCTGCACATACCTCGTCAGCGACAAGCCTGTTTAGCTTTCCGTTCGCATAGACCTTTTGGAGGAGCGACATCATGGCTGATTTGTGCAACCCCTCTGGCGTGACTGTAGGGAGTAAATCAAGACGTAAACATGCAGCTGTGTGGATATTCATACTGTAGAGCAAACGGTTTGTGGGATCGCCGGAAGAAAGATCGGTAACAATCTACCCGCCATAAGATGTTACTATGTCTGTATGAGAAAGACCTTAACTCACGCATTGTTTTATCTCCTCTGAAGTGTCGGAAGTGTACGATACAGCGGCGATATTATTCTTTCGTAAATTGAAAACCTCTGTATATAATTAAGGAGTCTTGAAGCTATGCCCTGTTCAACTCGACACGCACGGTTCTTCATCAAGGCTTAGTAAACAATGTAAGACTTTGCGTGAATAAGAATGTAGTAGTGCCCACCTAGAAGCGGAGAGACAACGATCGTGATACCATCCTTGGTAGAGTGAGATAGAGAGTTTGAGAATAAAAATAAGATGACGAACAGGGGCTGCTGCAGCTGGTATTTGAAAGCACAAGCTCTGCGTAATTTGGGTGAGATATTGTACCTCAGAATGTTTGAAGGTAACAAATACCTTTCCCATGCCAGTAGGTGCCAAGACGAACACATCTTTCCCTGTCTATGCATGAGCAATGCTCAAGAAATCCGAGAATATGACGAATAATATGCCTACCTGAGACGGCGGCCTCTATCACCTCCTTCTGTTGGCCCCGGTAGTCGTCATGTCCAAAGGCTAATCGCCGGAAATGAATTAATACTGCTATGCACATTCGAGCTTCACATATGGCGCGTACATTCAGAAAGAACCCTTGAAGAACATCGGCCTGCTGCTAAGACTCTAAAACTATACGATATGGGCGTGTCACTTACTCTGAACACCTTTCGGAAGTAGCCATTCTTCAAAATAAACTCATAAAACACGCTTCAAACAAGAATAACACGAGTGGCGCGTGAACGACGCGTCGACTTGGAGTTGGTGATAGTTGGTTGAAGAACAGCGATTGATCAATTTCCCACGACACTTCCACGGATCATCCGAGATCTCTGACCAAGTTGACTCCGACCCAAAGCTACCAAAGTATGGAAAGCAAGTCTGGTGTATGCGAATGGTCTTCATTCAAGGCATTCCCATCCATTTGCATGTCCCACCAAGTATCGCCTAATGCCTCGTTTTGGCCGCATTCAGGTCGTAAATCTCGTTACTCGTAATCAATACAGTTACCGTGGGAATTAATAGAACGGCCTTAAAACGACTGTGGGCGTCTTTCTACTTTCTTTCCAACCACCGTCAGACCTACACTTAACAACATGGACTTTGCTCGCACAGTTATTCTCCCGAATGCCGCAGACGGTGTGAGAGCCGGGGTCAGCTTTATGATCGAGAATACCCAACAAGCGGCATCAAAGGTAGACATAAACGCAGTAAAAGGTATGTCCACACTATCCCTTGCCCATCCTCATTTATTGACTTTTGCAGCGGGATTAACCACTGCAGGAAGTGCGATCGTGGCAGGAGGAGGTTATGTCGCGGGAAAAGTGGACATGAACGCCGTGAAAGGTTCGTTTATTATAAGTGCCCGTCCTTGCCACAGTGCTGATTCAAATTATATTTCTTTTCAGGTGGATTTCTCACGGCTGGCGATGCCATCGCACAAGGAGGAGGCTACCTTGCGGAGAAAGTAGATCTGAACGCCGTAAAAGGTAAGTTTGTCCATACTGTGCTTGTTCTGCATTCTCGTTTATATCACTTCTAGGTGGACTGGCCTCTGCTGGAGGTGCTCTCGCAGCRGGAGGYGGGTTTATCGCGAACAAAGCTGTGGAGCATGGACCAGCCGTTGGGAAAGGTATAGTCAATGTATRCTCCAAAGTCGATGCCAACACTGCCAAAAGTAAGTCTACTTCCGAGTTGTGAATGCATTTCATCTTAGTAGGTATATTCTAATGATTTTACAGATATTGCCGTGGTAGGTGGAGCCACTACTGTTGGCATACTCGTCGCCCCTCTAGTTGCACCTGCTGTGTTAGGGCTCGTAGGGTTTGGTTCAGCTGGCCCYGTAGCYGGTAAACACTTTGATCACTACATATTACGGAATCCCAAGTACTCATTGTCCATTGTATAGGTGGAATTGCTGCTGGAATACAGGCAGGAATGGGTAATGTGGCTGCAGGGAGCCTCTTTGCAGGAGCACAGTCAGTAGCAATGGGCGGTGCCCTTCCAGTTGTGGGAAGTCTGATTGCTGGTGCAATATCTGGAGGGGCAGCACTCATTGCTAAGGCCAAAGCGTGATCATCAATGTCCCTGTACTCACATTATTGTACTTTCCTAGTTCGCGACTGGTGAGACTCAACTTTGTTTCTTTGTAAATGCGTGCTTTCCAGGTCACGTTGGCCGGACAATTTATCCTTCGGAAGCAGCTAGGCATGGCGGGAACAGGATTCTGCTTGTACCTCGTCGAGCTGACTCGTATAGGCCTTCTAGTGATTGTTTGCCCAACAAGCTGAGACGTTATTTGCTATTTACGCCACAGTCCACTCCCTATTAGGTTAAAAGACGAAAGCMAGATGACTTCAAACACAAGTACTGCTTGCTGTTGCGAGAAAAATCGGGTCTTCAATTATGNNTATGCTTCAGAGATTATGTTTAATAAGTGAAGGCTATGATTCCAATAATAGCATGCGAAGTAATATAAGTCAAAAGAACAGTGATCGGCAAACTGTCATGGGCGCCTTTCCAACTTGAGCTTCTACCACAGTGATTCATTGATTCACTCTTTCTGCTCTCTGCTCGTCCTACGAATGGTATGAACTATGTTAAGGTTGGGATACGGTTTGAATCTGCAGCTCACGACTCCCGATTCTGAAGAAAGGATAGCAGGAAAWTTTCCCTGAGATAGGTGTCCTCAGATGGGCGTCTAACTAACAAACGAAAAATTGCCTCCGCGGAACTGAATTACATGACAGTTGTTCTCGTGGGAACATGGCTGCCACAGATCATATAAAGGAATAAGAGCGTCTTCTTTCTGTCCGACTACAACTTGAACCACAACCACCACGATTGCACTGCGACCACGTCTCAAAAATATACAACAATGGCCAGTCGAAGTGAGCGACTTTCATAAAATTCTCAATTAATCTCATATCTCCTGACCGTGTCGTAGCTATAGTCGTGGGCCTATCGGCCGCTGCTGGTGTATTCGTAGCACCCTTGCTCGCACCAGCTGTCTTGGGCATTGTCGGATTCGGCGCAGCTGGTCCTGTAGCCGGTAAGTACGTTTTNATCAAAGTCAGACTAGTTGCTGAGCGCTGAATGCCAATCCTTGTCTAGGTGGTATCGCCGCTGGTATACAGGCAAGCATTGGCAATGTAGTAGCAGGGAGTCTTTTCGCGGGAGCACAGTCAGTCGCCATGGGCGGTGCTCTGCCTGTGGTAGGGWATGTAATCGCGGGAGCAATCACTGGAGGCGCAGCCCTTGTTCTGTAATCTACTCTGTATGCTCCATGCTCAAGTACTCTCTTGGTTGAAAAGGGTGTAGCGAATATGCATATGTTACGGCAGAACAATGACAATATAAGCACTCAAACGTCTATGATAGCTTCGATCAAGTCCGGTACGCTGTCAAAAAAGTCTAGCACTAAGCATAGCGAAATCAGAAATCTTGATGGATAGAAGGATAATGAAAAAACGTACTGATGACTCCAAACCTAGATCCTTTCCTCTCTTGCAACCACGGCAAAAGCTTTTGATTCATCCCAGGAGTATCTGTGCCATTCCCGAGAGCCATAATCTAAACCGCAGGTTAGATTGATTCCCATGCAAACATAACTTGACTGTCTTACAATGGGAGTTTGAGGAGGTTCGTTGCTGTTGAGGAATCCGCTCGCAAAGCTGATATACAATTGATCTAGATTGTTATTCATAGCGTTCTCGATGTGTGCTGTTGTGGCATTAAACTTCCATTGCACTACCTCTTCTGTCGAAGCACCTGTAGGAAGGCCGATTTCGTAATAATCCTACCATTGGTTGTTTCGGTTAACACTGCACCGTCTATTTGTCTAGTANGNAGGAACAACATACCTCAATGTAGGCGCGTTGATTTTGCTCTCTGTTGTACACTATTTCGATATTGGCGCCATTATCCGTCCATTGATCAGAGCCAAGACGGATTCCGATGCGGTTCGATGACGTGGATGGCAGAAGGCTGTAGTTGAATCGTTGTATCAGAGTAAGCTTTCCACGAGCCTCGCCCAAAGTTCCAAGCTACAAAAGAATTCTTTAACTGAAGCGTAGGGCACTGTTGAAAGGAAGAACAAACCGTCCCATTGGCCTGTACCCAGTAGCCACGGGCGAGGTCACTCTGAAGAATATCATAGACATGTTGTTGAAGAAATTCTGTGTTTTGAGTGCCCGTACCACCCTCAATGTTGAGTGAGATGAGAACAGCTTCAGTGGGATGTTTGTCCAGCCAGGAGTAGAAGCCGAAGAAGACATCTTCCATCCTCGTTGTCGGGCTCAACAACGCTCTCCCTAGGATGCTATCAGTCGCTTTAATTGGAGCCTATAATGAAAAAAAGGTACCGTGATAAAATCCAATGGTATCGTTTCCAGGGTTCAAAGCAAAACGCAGATCGAAAACTCGAACGCCGTGGTTCAGCATATGAAAGAGAGAATGTTCTTGGCAACGAAAGAACTTTGCTTCCGCGATCCTGTGGGAGACTTTGGTAAAGTGGTGAAACTATCACGAATAATCCTAGATCTTACGGTCCTGTGTATCGAATGAGGGATTGTTGTGTGGCATCCGAATAGTTCCCTGGAGAGAAATTCGCATGCGTGGACCCAGGAAGGCATGCAGATAGATGCTACTGACATGTGGCAGCATCGTGGGTCCCTGGTAGACTAAGCTCGATAATTCTCTTCGTGTCGGGCACTTTCGACATCCAGTCACACGTAGGGTCATTCATTGAGCATCCTTGATCATAGCCTACACGTGCCAGTAAGTTCAGCATATTTGCGACTACTGAGATGCACATACCGAGGATGGGTGCCCCTCGCGTGAGGACATCTGACAACGCGCTTTCGGCGAGATAAACTTGTCCATCCGTGGAAGCAAATGCGAAACCCAGGAAAAACAAGGTCGTGARCGAGAGTAATTGATGCATAGTGTCGCGCTATTCTCAGAGAGAGCTCAAAACAGAGACCGTTGACAATCCGAGTTATACAACGCGTCGAAACTTGGGCTCTAACTTCCCAAAGTTTGCACGAATAGGTTAACTCAGTGCAAGAAGAGAAGGTTAGCAAAAGAAGGTGAGACTGAGGCAGTTGAATAGGTCTCTAGCAATGCATATGCAGACTTATATATGTGGTGCCCCTGCACGTAGGAGACCGAGGAAGACCGGGAAGAACCCCCAAGAGGGTCAACACCGAAACTCTGGGATTCGGGGATGTCCCACGGTCCACATTAGGATGTTTTTCAGACTGGCACCCCGGGTCCTGACCGAAACTCCCCGCTTTCTGTCACACGTGCTTCGGATGAGTCCCCGCCTAGATCCGTACTTGATCCGGGCTAAACGTTCATCAGGACCGAAATAGGAAGACACCAGGGATCTCTTCTGCGCGGCCATCAGCAAACGTTCCCTCGACGAAGCACGCGTTTTATTTTCTGTAAAGGCGGAGGAACCGCGATAGATATATAGCATAGTATTGTCCAGGAGAAAAACGCGTCGGTTGTCGCGTTTTCCACCATATTCACCAGTGCACCACCATGTTCTTACCCTTGTTCATCCTATTCAGCTTCTTCAGGACCTCGCTAGGAGCGATTGTTCATTATCCGCCTATCTCGAGCAAGATAAATGACTTGTCTTGGGTTTTAAATGGCACTGGCGCACCTGGGATATACAACTCTTCGACGACCTTGAATGGAAACTACGGTTCATACAATTGGTGTAACATGCCTCATGTCAGGAAGAGGGAATATGTGTGAGTGCATACGATATGTAGTATAGATAACAGGTATCTGATGAGCTACAAGTACACCTCCAAATGATTATACATTGGAATATGTCGAAGTTATCCAAAGACATCACAAACGGWCCCCATACGCGTCGAACACGTTCTTCAAGGAGGATATTCCTTGGGACTGTAAGGGAGCAGGSCCAGTGCACTATGTAGCGAGGTATGTCCACATATGCCCAAGCTGAATACTAACTCTAATATCCTATCATCTTGCCCAAACGCCGATGTAACAGAGATCCAAGTAAGTAGACATGCCAGATTATGACACGCCTTGCGGTTTCCTGACATTCATTCGCAAGTGGCAAGCATATAGCAACGGTGAAAATCCTTTCAGTGCGAGTGTAGGGCCTGGATTCGTCAATTCAAAGTAAAATATCTTCTAAACTGCTCCCAGCATGCTCCTCACATAGCTTAAGTTGTCAGTTTCCCCAGATCACGCCTGGAGGGTTGGAAGACTCTCGAACTCACGGAGCTGATCTTCGGACGGTCTATGGAAAACGTCTTGGCTTCTCAAATAAGTTCGATAGCTCAAAGATTCAAATCCGTAAGATGGCGTGCAGTTGTTGATACATAAAGAGAAGAAGCACTAATCCATTTCCAATTCTTAATTTCTAAGGCGTCACAAACAATGTCATTACTTCCCAGGTCGCTGGTGGGCTGCTTAAAGGCCTCTTCCCATACACGGATGGCATCAGCGCTATAATCCAACCAAGCACGTGCGATTCCTTAGAGCCCAGCTACTCCTGTCCAAACGCAAATACTATCCGCGCGGCGTACACTACTGGTAACAGCAATTGGACTAACCATCTTAGTGCCGCCGCCTCACTCTACGCAAAGCTGGACCGAGTCTCGGGTATTTCTTCCAGACTGAGAGATAGCGCTGGATGGCATACATCCTTTGATCAGTTCGTTTTGCTCTTGATATAAAGGGGATATYAACTACTTACCGTCTAYAATAGTTATTACGATAACCTTAGTGCCAAGCAGTGCCACGGAAAATCTCTTCCTTGTAGTGTAAACGACACCTCGATATGTGTCAGTCAAACAGACGTAAGTCAATATTTGCAACCACATCTTCATACGAGGGCAGGCGAACTCATACACGACCAGGCAGACGAAGTGTATCGTCTCGGAAACTGGGAATATTCCTACTACTATCGAGACGCATATAATTCAACCCTCTACTCTGCTCTACGCTTCGGCGCCTGGGCTTTGGAGCTGAAAGGTCATCTGGAAGGAAAGATAGCAGGTACTTTCCCGGTAAGTCTTCCTTCAACTTTACCTCTCGAGGTGGTATGCTCACATCCATATCTGTCATTACAGATCAGGTACTTCCACAACATCGGTCACGACGGCTCGATGGCCTCGCTCCTTGGATTCTTACAAATCTCACAAATGGTTTGGCCGGGAATGTACGTCTTCAGAGTTATCCCTACTCATTGGAACTGACCTCAGAGATTCGGTAGGGGATCTGAGGTCAGCATCTTCATACGCATACTGCTCTGACTGAATTCTAATTTGGAACTTTCTTCAGATCGTCTTCGAGCTTTATAGCAAGAAGGGCGGCGGTCATTATGTTCGTGTCCTGTGGAGTGGGCAACCAATTGAGACTTCCACGCCTCTGGGCGTGTTGGATATGATACCCGCGCAGGATTTCTTGAATTGTGAGTAGCAGCTACAACTAGCTATAGGGGATACTGACGGTTCGATATCAGATATCGAGGAAATGGTGGGATCGGGCTCAGAGCTGTACGCCACATGTAACGCCTAACGAGAGAGATACTTATGCGAGGAAATACATCACGGATAAAATATACTTATCCCAGGTGACCACATTAAATGGACATCATTTCAAAGCAAAGATGCTCTGTCACGTCGTGCAGTTGTAGACTATGTCTTGGCTAGTCCTCTCTGTGTACCATTTGTTACACAGGTTGACGTCTTCCCACCCACACCATGGTCTGACCATGCTGCCGTTGGACTCCAGGTCCTGCTCC